>WAAE01006949.1:350360-507703 GCA_013400495.1 Nicator chloris
CACACGCCTGACACAGACATGGCTGACACACAGACACAGGGGACACACAGACACAGGGGACACACAGACACAGGGGACACACAGACACGGCTATCACACAGCTGGGTGTGCACGGAGAACACTCGGGGCTGCTCCTGGGGGCGCTGCTCGAGGTCTCTGCCTGGCGTGGGGATACAAAGCCCAGGCAGAGGGGCCTTGGGAGGAAACATGGCACCTGCCTGTGCCGAAGGTCAAATGCACAGCCCAGGTGTGCTGTGAGGCAGCGCAGGGCTGGGGTGTGTCCGGCAGGCACAGGTGCCCCTCTGACAGCCGCCTCGTGACAGGACACTGAGGGTTCTGCCTCACAGCCCCTGCACACAGGGCAGCAGCAGCTGTGAGGCCCAAAGTGAGCAGCTTGGGGCACCATGGCAATGTTCAGTGTGAGGTGTGGCACAAGGACACCTCCTGTCTCCAGCTCTTCCCTCTTGGATTGTCTCCTGGTGTTGCCTCACATGATGGAGAGCCATTCTCTGAGCCTGCAATAGTGCCTTAAAAGTGTGATTGCTGCAAGTGTGTGATGTAGGGGAGAAATGCACTTGTTTATGTCTCATTTTCACTTCTTAGTCACCATTGTTCCTCATGAAAGCCTCTAAATAAACCTCTTTGATTGTAGTAATTAGTGAAGCTGTTCCTCGTCAGCCTGGGCCTCCCTTCTGCCAAACTCCTCTAACAATTTACTGGTGTCGCAGAAGTTTCTAGTTTTTAAAACAAGGCGAGATTAATAATCTAATTTAGGTTTCCTTCACTCCCCTTTGAGGAAAAATGCCAACTCAAACCCAATGCACAGATGGAGAAAGAATTGTCTTATGGAGCTGACACACATACCTACAACCCAGACTTAGTGCTGGGGTTTTGCTGTGTTCCAGATCTCCCCATTGATGTATGACAGATTTCCTGTCCCTGTGTTGGCAACAGGATTCACAACAGCTTTCAGCAGTTTGAGTGGTTATTTGAGTGTTTGTACCATGCTTTGTCATTCCTACGTAACAGTATTCAGTGATCATGAACAGGGGTTCAAGTGTCAAAACACCAATTACTGACTGCAAATGCTCAGTGAGAAAAAAGAGGAATATTTTCGCCCAGGTAGTTGCATAAATGATAGGGCTCGGTGGGAATTATGAATATAATGATACTTCAGTTATTACAGTGACAAAAGGGGATTCTGAACATCTAGATCCATTCTACAACTCTCTTTTTGATTACAGGAGCTGACTTAGAATTGCTGTGCATCTGGCCCTTGTATGTAACATGAAGGTTTTAATTATTTGCTGCTTCCATCAGTGTTGCTCCCAGGCTGTAGAGATTTTGTACTGGTTTGATATGGCCACAGCAGAGCACATTTCCCTCAGGTCTGCTCAAAAGGAATGGGCTAGAAGCTCGGTGGGCTAAAAGCTGCTGCAAAGGTCAACATCGTTGGTGAAAGGCAAGATACTCGTGCAGCACCATTGATAAGTGCCACTCCTTAGTTTGGCACAGCTCTCCGTGTGACTGTGGTCAACAGAGCAGCTCCTTCAGCCTAAATTTCTGCTCTTTAAAGTGCAAATATTGCATCTTTATCTCGCAATGGTGCTGGAAAGCTGAATTAGCTTAGTGTCTGCAAGTCTTCAGATCCCTGAAGAAGCTGAAATACTGAATGTTACCACCTGTGTGGGCACAAGGTATGCAATTGTGAGAACCTCCAGGGAACATTCTCATTTCCCAAGAAATAGGCTTTCATTAAAACAGGTTTTTTTGTGCCATGCAAGAGGGAACTTCACCACCATCAGCAACCATGGGTCTGATCACATCTCATGTTTGGGTGACTGCAGGCACGGTGTGCTCCAAGCCCACCAGGAGTTTACACGTGCAATAAACACACAGAACACTTCCATGATTATTTTCAGCCTTGCGTAATTTTCAGAAGAAACAGCAAAACACAGCACAACTCTAATCTCACCAATATGGTTATCATCTGCAATAAAAATGTCACATCAGGTATTAGCAGCGCTGCTAAATCTCTGGCCTGACTTGAAGTCTTCCATCTGGAGTTATCAGTTAAGGACAGTTTATCACAGGAGTGATTTATTGTGTAAACAGATCTTGCTGCTGGCATTTAGGAGAACGTGGCTGCCTGCCACTCAGCCAAATTCTTTTATCACACTTGACTGAAGTTCCCAGCCTTGAATTATTAGTTAATAATATCCGAGCGAAAGCATAATTTATTGTTTAAGTAAACTTTGAAACACAAAACCAGTGTCTTAGCTCCCAGACTTAGTGCTTGCCTTAGGCAAAGCATTTTTCTTTCAGCACAAATTTGTAAAAGAACAGGAGTAAGATTTGTAACTAATTCCAACACTTCCTGCATGTGTAACTTACCTAATGGCAGAACACAATCTCCTGAGCTGCCCTCTCCTCATTTCTGTATTGTAAGACCAACAGCCCTCATGCCATAACTGAGCAGGGCTCAATCACACACAGTCAGACATGTCCAAACCTCAAAATTTAAAAGTAACACATCTGTGGTTTCCTGGTAGGGAAATTCAATACGATCCCTTTCTTATCATTGCATCTGTTTTATCAGCAGTGCTTGAGGGAACCCATGACTTTCCCCCTCAGAGGCACTTGTGGCTAATTTAGAGCAGGAAGTTATTTCATTGAAAGGAATAACCTTGTCTGACAACAATTTCTTAGCATTTAGGGTATTATTTACAGCAGTGCCATGATACCAACAGCCAGCAGATGCCAGCACACACACGAGCACCAAAAGTGCATTTTCCATGCTAAAAGAAGGCTGGTGCAGAGCTGTCCCAAGTGTGTGAAACCAGAGGAGAAGTGAACTTTCTCTTCAGTGTTTCATTGTCATATATAAAGGATATAAAATATGGCCCTGTACTAAACTTAATCTTGGATTTAAAGAGGCCACTTACTGGAGAAAGGACTGGTCTAGCAGGTAACTGCCTTCTCTTTTCAAAACTGACTTATTTCCAGAAGGAACTCTGCCTGAATTTCAGGCCTAGTTGAGCGAGGATTTTTTTCCTTTGCATATTTGTTTTCCTTTCCTTTGAATTGAGCATCCTTAGTATCAGATCTTCTGTTTGTGCCAGTGTGCACAAATATGCCAAAATCCCCCCATCACCTCTGCAGAGCAGAGTGGACCTCGAGACATGCCAGGTTTTTGGCTACCCACATGAAACAGTGCAGACAGTAAGAATGAAAGGCCAGGTGCTCATGCTGCAAACACTGCACTGCCCTCAAGTACAGATGGTCCTTTTCTTCTGAAATTGTCACTGCTCCTGCCAGAAGCCTTTGCAGCACCATTGTCACAGCCTTCTGACATTAACTGAGTGAATGGAGATCACTTCTGACAGATCTCTTCCAGAGCAGAAAACATTGGTCCCAGAGTGTTCAAAAAATCATCAGGCAAGTCCTCACTGCCAATGGAGATGGAGCAGGGGGAGTTACTGGGCTCTAATTCTCCTTCCTCAGTGTATCTGCAAGGTTCACAGATATCCCTGGAATCTTCCAGTGTGCTTTGGTAATACACCTTCTAAAGAAGGGAAGAAACAATGCAAGTCATCACAAAAGCTCCTACTGCCCCTTTGAAAATTAAAGGAAATTATGGCATGCAAATTAGGCAGGAATTTACAGGGAAGAAGGTGAGTCTTTGTCTGATGTTCCACAGAAAGTCTCCGCTGCATAAATCCAGTCTGAACTTTCCCCAGGGTACAAATGGGGCAAGAAAGGGCATTTGATCTGTCCTGGGCCAGAGAGCTGGCAAGTGACTTTGGCTGGTAGGGCCTGCAGTCTGGCCAAGGAGGACAAAGGACAGGACTGTAAACGTGCAAGGTCAGACAGGGCAAGGCAGGAGGAATCTGAATTTCCCTGACAGCACAGAAGTGCAAGAGCAGGTGACAAAACTTTAACCCTGCTCAGGCACAGAAAGCATTTTAGCCCCACTTCTCCAACTTGAAGAACAATTCAGTCAAGGAAAAAAAGGGTTTTTTTAACAAAGTTGTGAATGTTTTCCCATCAAATATATCCCTTGCTTTCAATTGCAGTGCTTCTGAGGTGTGGGCTCAGAGCAGCTGCAGCCAGAGCAGCTGGCCAGCATTGCAAGCCCTTTCTCCTGTGCTTACAAAACTTGACCCAGGAGGGGTTCAGTGCTCATTTCTTACCTGAGCCAGTGTTCTGTCCACTGTCTGTATGAAGCAGTCCAGGTGTCTTGCTTGGGATGTCTCGTAACCAGTGAAAGAACCATTCTGCAAGACAGACACACTATCTCAGGTGTGACCAGCATAAAGCCACCTTCTGACATTTCTTTCACTCACCAATAACTCCAATTATCTTTCTCTCTGTTACATCCATTTCTTTCGTGCTGCCTTCTCCAGTTACTCCAACAAGTGACAGTTATTTTCTAATTGAATGATATTGCATTATTCATCCCACTGTTATTAACACCAGACCTAATTCTCGGGATACCACTTCCCCTGGTATAAAAAAGGACATTTTCCTCAAGAACCAGGCAGTTACCTCAGCAATCACTTCTTTTCCAGCCTCCACAGACGCAGGTGTTGGAGTAGCACTGTGTGTAATATCCAGCCCAGCCTGCACACAGGGAGAGGGATGGTGTTAATAAGGAACTGAATTAAGTGTGAAGGATCACACCTCTGCAGACTGTTCCATTTTCCACTCTCATTTACTCCCTTGTTGCACACACCAGGATGTGTGTGTAGCAGAGTGACAGGAGATGCTGTGCTTCCTCACCTGTTGGATTCACCAGCAGGATGAGGCACCTGGAAAGGTCCTGCTGATACTGAAAGGGGTAGGAGTGGTAACAGTCTGTCACCAGAGTGGCATTATCCAGCCCGTGCAGAGCACGGCTCCCCAGACATGCTCAGTGGCAACTTTTGCTCAGCACCAAAACCAGAGGAAACATAATTAAAGAGATGATCAGTTGCACATTCAGCCACACAGCACTGGTGGGGTTATATATCTATATCTATATATATATATGCTGTCACACTCACCTCAGAAAAACAACTTCTGCTCTCTTCATTGTAGTTGATTAAAGTCTGCTCACCTTCCTGGAGTGGAGCAATGGCTTTGCTTTTAGCCCCTGACCTGTAACACTGGCAAAGCACGATGCTGGACACTGTAAAGGAGAAGGGGAAAGGTGAAATGGGCACTGGGAATAGATGGGTTTGGCTCAACACAGTGGGGGAGAGGTTCCCAGCCCAATTCCAAAGGAGCTCCCTTGGGAAAGCCCAGCAAAGCAGCTGTGCAGAATTCTTGGTTGGAGTGGTGAGACTGAGCAGGCAGACAGAACAGATCATGCACAGGTAACCAGAGAAACAGTGCTCAGATAATCTATTAATTTTTCTTCAGATAAGGAATCAGCAGTTCTTCTCTCCAGCATTAACCAACATGAGCTTGCACAGAGGAACCAGCTCTAGAACAAGTTTAACCTCCGTGGGAGAATTTAATCACTTTCAGTTTGCCAGGATGCAGAAAATGTTAAAAAAGTCAAGTATTCAATTGTATTCAATGCATAAAAAAATACTTTTTCTATGTTGTACTGGAGTTTAGCTTAATGACAATTTACATTTGCCAGTCATCCTCCAGATGCAAAACAACCATGATTTTAGTAGATTTGAGCTCAAGAGCTGCAATTGCAACGAGACCCAGGGTCAGATGACAGAGAACCTGCATGTCTAACCTAGGAGGTTGCTTACCCAGTAGTAATAAGAAAGCCATCAGTATTATCACAATGGCACCACTTCCAAGTCCCACTGCTGCTTGTAGAACTGGTGAATATTTACATGTGTGTCCATCTGGGCAAAAGCAGAGCCTGATGTGCTGGTTCTGCCTTGTGGAAAATCCTTGCCTGTCCTGGATAATGATGGGCACCAAGTAGCTGCCTTGTGGGAGGCTTCTTAACATCAGAAGTTCAACTGACTGCCCTAAAAAGACAAGTGAATCATTTCAAGACTCACAGAAAGAAGTCAAATATTGTACACTCCCCAGTGTTGATAAAGGAAACTCATTTGCACCCCAATTTCAAATAGTTTTTCCAGCTTTAATGCATCATAGTAAATAGGACTAAATTATTTCCCACCTTATCAGCTCACTGAGCCTTCTGGGCAGAGATCTTCCCAGCCTGGCTGCACTCTGGCACAGCCCCCTGATAACTTCTGGAATTCCTTAGGTAGTTAATCAAGTGAAGAAGTGGTTCCTCAGTTATCTTACCCCCCTTTCTGCAATTTGAGCACATTTCTGCTGGTCCTGTCCTCAGCAGAGATGAAGAGCAATGTCACTTTTCACAAATTGCCATAACTTCATGTTTTGAAGGCTCTTCTTCAGTAACAAACCATAAAGGTAAGAGAGAGTGAAATAACCAGAGGGCCCACAACTGGCAATAAACTCAGGAAGAACATGAAAAGAAGAACTCACCAAAGTTCCTTCCTAATGTCCAGTTATGCTTCACATCTTCAGAGTCCTCAGCCAGCTCAAATGTAAATGGCCCTGAGTGTGAATGGGCCAGAGCAGACCTGGCTTCTATAATAAGAGGTGTCCCTTCCTTTTTGTGACACACATCTAAAGCAGGAGCCACCAATGATGGCATTTGATCATTAATGTCAGACAAGTAAAGCAGGATGGTGCCAGTACCAGTCTGTGCTGGCTTGCCTGAGTAGGAGCAAAAGAAACAGAAAAACACTCACAACAGGGCACTGACAAATGCCAGGCCAGTGGCAGGATCTGGCTGGTTTATCCTACCAGACACACATAGCACAAGTTATAAACATTAGGGTGTTTTATTACCCATTAACCTCTTAGATCTTTAATCTTGCTCTCTTTTTATGTTCAACATGCCCCTCATTTCACAGTCCAAACTGCTTGGATATTCTCTGGCTGGCTGCTTACCATGACCAGTAGCATGAACAATAATGGTGTACAGGTTGTTGTTCAAAAAGGGGGATTCTTGATTAAATTCTTTTGCCACGGTAAGAACACCAGAGTTCTCATCCACACTCAGCCAACCCTCTGGGTCATAGGCTAGTTCATATCTGCAAAAGAAAGGGAAAAATTACAAGTTATTATTTTAAATGGATTTTGGGTACCAAACCACACCTGCAAACCTCTTAATATTCCTAGGCTCGTTCTTAACCTAAGAGTTGGAACATCACCACTTACTTTATCTTATTTGGCACATCATCTGGATATGTGGCAGGATACTTTCTAAATACCCTCCCAGGCTTCATTGAATCTTCCTTTTGGACAATAAGTATAGGGGGATGAAACCTTGGAGCATGTTGTAAGACCTTGATATTCACAGTTGTGTTTGTGGATTCCAGATCTGAGATCATCACAACGCCATTTCTACACCAGAAGAAAGGTTCTTCATTTGCTACAGAAATGACGAGTCTCATCTCAGAGTCACCTTCATAGCTGAGAGGCTGAAAACCCCAGACAAAAGCAGTTTAATTAGCAGATATGCCCTTCTAGCAGTTTCTTAGCAGTTTATTAGCAGTTATGACCTTTGTTTTGGCAGTCACGCCTGTCACCTGGAACACAAGTGAGCTGAGCTCACCCAACTCTGCTGACTCTGAATCTCACAATCAGACAGGCCACGTGAGACATTGCTCAGCTTATCTATTGCTGTTATCTCCTCACCTTGCTAACACTCAAAATGCCTTCGTTTGTGGCTGGATCTGTCTCAATGGTGAACTGCTCCTTCTCATTGCCCTTTGTTATTTTGTATTTTGCTCTCCACGCTGGAGTGTTGGGCGAATCTTTATCTTCCACTTGGAGCCTTAGCACAGCTGGGTGTTCTTCTCCTGCTGAAATCTGCAGATGGTACTGGGAAGGAAAAGGAAGGAAACAAGGATTATATCCATCTATCTATCTATCTATCCATCTATCTATCCTCAGGATGAATGTAATCTCCTCACAATGGCTGAAGTTTTTGATGGTGCAATGTAGCCACCAGCTTCCCTAACTAGCACTCCACAGACAGACTAAGAAATGCCAATTAAATCACCTAAGGAGTGATGATGTGGCAATACTATATAATTTGTTTGTCTTTATTTCTTATAATAAATTGGTCACTGGTTGAGAGCTGAAAAATCAGACTCTTGCCTTCTAATATGCAAACAGCACTGTCCTTGCATCACAGCTTTTAAAAATGCAATAAGGATGATACTCAGAGAGAGGGAACAAATCATAGCTGTGAGAAGGGCCAGAATTTTACTAGATAGGAGTTGATGACAAAGCGCAGGCTTCTTGTGTAAAGCCATTTTTGCAGGTGATATAACATTGTTCCCTCAGGTCTTTCAAACACCAGGTAGGAGACACTGGTGAAGGTGTTTGTTTTTGTAGGTGACTTTGTACATGAGGGAGTTTTCTCTCCGAGGTCAGGATGAATAACACACGAGAAGCGAAGGCTCTGAGTTCTCAATTGTTTGTTTATTATTTCTTATCTACTGCCAGCCTTACAAGGGGTAAGGCCTAACTAACAAGCTAGCAAAATGTCCACTCTCTAACTCCTACCAAGATCTTTTAAGCGCTGCTTCTCCAAACACGAGGTGCCACCTCTGTTATTTATTCTTTTACCCTAATGACCCAGCACACTTGGTCCACACTGTGACTCTTTTCACCCAATCACAGAAAACCACCCAAATCCGTGAAGAAGAAGGTGCAAAAACAAAACTGACCCACACCCAAAAGTCTCTATCTTGGCTCTCACATGTTACTATACACCAAAATCCCAAATCTAAGTTTTCCACCCTGTGACATTACACACTTCTATGCAAACCACACACACACTCCCTGTGCTGTCACTCAGTTTTGGATGCTACTCCCACAGCCTCAGGTCAAATGCAGAACCCTCCTGAGTGTCACTGCCTGTCAGAACAGAAAGCCTGATATTTTCAGCATCCAGGGTTCCAACATGCACACACTGTTGTAACCCTATTGTATCTCTTCACAACCTCAAATATTTACACAGACTAGTACCTGACATGACTCAGCACTCTGAATACACGTGCTGGGTTTGGCTGGGATGGTTTATTTTGGTGGATTGCAAAATAAAGAGCAGATTGTAACCATAGAATGGTTTGGGTTGGAAGGGACTCTAAAGATCACCTAGTTCCAACCCTTGCCATGGGCAGGCACACCTCTCACAAGACCAGGTGGTTCAGAGCCCAGCCCAGCCTGGTCTGGAACACTTCCAGGAGTGGAACATCCACCACTTCTCTGGACAATCAGCACCTCAGCTGCTCAGATGTCAGAACCAGCTGGTCTGTCAACTTCCTTATGCTTCCAGTGACACAAAAACCTTCTGGTGATGTACACGGAAAATTAACAATGTTTAGCACTTTAAGGGATATTTTAACTGACAGATCTCATTTGCACAAGTTTTGCCCTGATTCTGCAAGGGTCTGAGTGCATTTGGCACTTGGAAGGACTGAACTGTACTTAGAAAGGCTCAGTGAAGTAATAATGTTTTCCCTTTACATTATCATTAGTAAATACAGGGAGGTGGTTGTTTCCATCTTGAACAGTGACAGTCACTGTTGCAGTAGATGACAGCTGGGGACTTCCATGGTCACTGGCTTTAATCAGAAGGTTGAAAGAGTTGGCAGTCTGAAAAACAGAAACAAGGAAGTTCTTGAAACTTAGTTGAGAAGCAGTTCCCACATTTTGCCAGCCACAGCTGGATGGGAGACTCTCCTTCCCCTTGTACCTGGTGCAGTGAACATGTATCATGCATTAATGATGAGAAGATGCTAAATGTACGTCACCTGATAATCCAGGCATCCTGACAGAAATATTGATCCTGTGGTCGGATCAATGTTAAATGTGAGTCCATCTGGAGAGGGCATTTGCATTTGTATAGAATAGGACACCTGTGAGTTCACAGAGCCCACTTCGTCTTTGTCCAGGGCTGTGACTTGGATAACTGGCTCATCTAGAGTGAAAAATTAATGAGATATTAATGGGAGTGTTTTGTTTCAGTGTGGGGTTCTCAGACCTGTCTGCAGGCTCTTTAACACACAACTCCTAAGAAAACAACTTCTCCCTTAGCCATGGTTATCCCTGCACAGACTCTGGCCACTACTTCATTTGGGTGGCAAATCTGCCTAAAGAACTGTTAGACTACAGAATTCTCACACTCCTGGATTTACTTCATCAAAAACCTGTACTATTTTTTCATGCCAGCTCCTGAGGAGTTGACGCCACATGTGTACACACCCAGACTAAGTCTCTGTGTTTCTGAGCAGTGTCTGCGCTTCACAGAAGGTGAATGTGCATGTGCAGCTTCCAGATCCACAGCTGAGATCAGTGAGCTACAGTCTTGGCTTGTAGTTTAGAAGAAATATCTTTGAAGATTTTCTAGAATGTCTCCAATGACGTTCTAATGTACCTTGGGGGTAATCAGACAAGAGGTTGAAACGTAGGAAACTTGAAAATGTCCCTGAAGTGTTTAAGTAAAAGGTAGAGAGAGGAACAGATTCAGCAGGAAAGGGATAACAACAATGAATGGATTAGGAAGAGAACAGTCATACACAAACCAGCAGTAATCCTGACCTTTACTGTGGTTCTCTCTTATTGTGGTGCCATATTCTTCCATGGAAAACTCAGGTGCATTGTCATTGATATCTTTAACCTTTATGTTGAAAAATATAGGGCTGTCCAACAGCTCACCAGATTCCCTGTCCTCAACATCAAAACGAATCTAAAAGAGTAGCAACACAGACATCAGAATGAACTGAACAGCACCACTTAGATATCAGAATAGAACAAAAACCCTTCCGTTTTGAAGCTGTTTCAGCCAAATTAGCTTATCATTGGCTTTCAATCACATGGTTAAGTCATTACCTTACAAAAATAGTAGATTCATAGTGATCATCCTGGGCCTCAAACAGCATTTTTAAAAGTAAAAAAATTTTTTAATGTAAATTGATTATTTGAAATGGATGTCTAAAATGTCACACAGAAAACCACATGAAAAACGATAATTTAGGTGCAGTTAATCCACAGAGACCCAAATAGAAATCATTACAGAATAGACATAAGGAGACCACGACTGAAAAATTTTTTTCAGGAGGAAAACAAACCCACACTCCCATATTTCATTCATAAACTTGTTATCACATTTCCTTCATTGCACTTCCTGTTGTGAACACTTTTCTGCTCTTTAAGGAGAAACATATGCTTCCTCTTATGTAAAGTTACAGTAATAGAGCTTTGCAGCTCCTCCAGGATCACCCAGTTTTTGTAACACATGACTATCTTCTTGCATTCCCCTGATTAGGAGGTTGTGTTTACAACTCAGTGTTCTGGCCACCAGAGCTCTAATAGATTTTGAATTTCAGGACAGCCTTTTAAGTTCTTAGGTTATGATCAGGGGTCATCCCAGAAAGAAGATTGAAAAGAAGTGTGCAGATATTTGTGGAAGTTCAGACAAGCCAGAGAGATTTATAATGAATAGTGATGTGGAAGTTAGTTGGTCTCTGCTGAGCCAATCAATTTAGCAGTTATTTAGAGGTGCCAGATAAGAAAAGCAAGCCATGAAAACACCCATTTAACGTTAATTTAGGTGTGTCTCACGAAGCATTTAGCCATGAGAGAACAAGTAACCTCTGCAGACAGCTGGGATGTGCTGTCCAGCTGTGTTACCTGGAAAGCTGGGGTCCTCTCCCTGTCGATGGTGCGATGGACGTACACGTGCCCGTTGGCATCATCTTCTATGGAAAACAATCCAATCTCTGGAGCCTCATCCACCCCAGGCCCACTGATTAAATACTTCAGTGATGTGTTATATGCTCTATTATTGAACAGCTTTTGAAGAGAGAAGGACAGTGCAACGTGAGCAGGGAAGATGGAACAGAAATAAAAATAATTTAGATCAATTCTCTTTCTGCTCCTCTCCCCTTGCAGAGAGGGCTTGTCTTGGTCTCAGCCAACCCCACAGCCTGCAGCACCTCTGCCCTCTTACCATTCCCACTCCATCATCTTCTTTCCCTTGTAGCTTCCCACGGGAAGGACCAGTAAATCCCTCCCACCTCACAGTTCTACCCTTCTCTGTGGAAATTAGACAAGTTTGGATGAGTAAGTTTTTTTAAAAGTTGCTTTTTAACGCACACTTCTTGCCCTCTGCAAGAAGTTTTCTCCCTGTGGTATTTTTTTGTACAACATGAGGTGGTGAATGCCTTGCTGAGCTTCAGGCAGAACTTTTCCTACGAGGTGGTTTGTACCTGTCCAGCATATTTGGGGAATGGCCCTTTGTCCTCCTCTTGAACATCAATGGTGGTGATAATCCAGGTCCTTTTTGTTCGCTTCAGAGGTGGCAGACTGTCTGACTGATAAGAATCCATCCACTATTGGATTAAAAACAGGGTTTAGTGTCACAGTTTGCACAGTTAGCTGCTGTGTATCTGGTATTGTATAATATTGACTACAAACCTGAACACTCTTCCTTTTGATGGCTTGTCTTAAACTGAAATTTTCAATTTCATGAGAAAAACTGTCAGCAGCAGTAACCTTGTGAAAAGAAGAAAATGATTGTGACAAGTGTGGGTCACTAGAAAATCTTGACATGTTGTCTAGGAGGAATTTGCCTTCACAGAAACATATTGATCCAGTTTTGACAGTATTGTATTGAATTGGATCTAACCCTTACCTCCACAAATATCAGCACAAATATCATCCATCTCATTCCAAATGAATGCCATGAGAGCTGTGAGAGCAATTCCTCCCGTCAGGGGATGCCAGAGACATCCCCTGACTGAGGACAGACATTCTCTGGGATGCCAGACCCCATAGAAATGCTGTGTCCATGCAGATACCAGTCTTTGGTATCATCTCTGTGGCTTTTCCTAAATCAAGTATCTCCAGTTTTTAAATATTCACCCCTGTCTCTCTGTATTCAGTGCTCCTTTAGAAGTTGTCTGGTGTTAGGATATAAACTAACTTTTGCAAAAAACAGTTAAGTCTGGGGAAAATTTCAGAGTCTCAGGGGCTCTGTGGGGTGACTTGAAGTGTTCCAAACACAGCTGATTTACCAGAAGGTGATTGCTGGACCCAAATCTCTAACTCAGAGGAGTAAAATAAATCACTGAGAATGGTGGCTAAACCCAAATTGGCACAATTTGCCTTTTCATATAAATGCAAGCTTCCTGCCCAGGCTTCAAATACTGCTTTTTACTGGAAACCTTTCACCTCAAAGGACTATGACAGTGTTCAAATTAAACCATTGTCTTCAGCTCACAGGTAACTTGGACACCTTTCTCCTACTTCTCAACAATTTCCTTGGAAATCTTGAGGTTTATTACAGAGAAACATCATGTAATGTTTCCAAAAATGGAACAGATCTCTGCTTGCCCAGATATGACCAAAGGCCTTTATCCTTTGACTTTATACTGAAGAAATAAAATAGTTGTGAAATTGTCATGGTTGTAAACCTGCTGAGCAATGAATGGGGTTAATCAGTAATGCCTGGGAGCTATAAAGCAGTTTACACCCAGGGAAAAGCTCCATGATGTGAAAACAGCGAGCAAGGCTGCAACTGGGCACTTGCAAGTTGCCTTTGTTGGATTTGCTCCAGGTTCAGCCCTGCTGGACTCCCAGAACAAGCTGTTTTTCCCTTTTCTATGTGTAGTCATTTTTAATCATTTTGGACGCTTTAAGTGTGTATTTTCTGGCTTCCCCACTCCTCTTGTTCACCTGCACGGCCATGGCTCAGGGTAGAGCTGTCTCCATTGCAGCCAGAGGCACTGCCAGAAAGGAATAACCCAGTACAGGGCCTTGAATCCCACAGAAATGTAATTCATGGAAACTCCACTGAATTCCTGGGGGATGATGGTTAACGTGGCAGGGTCACCACCAGGCACCAGCGTGCTCAGCCAGGTGTGAGCACTGCTATTCCCAGCAGGATGAGCAGAGGGTCCCCAGCCCTGGAACGCCCTCCCCAGAGACGTGAGCCCAGGGGCTGGGGCAGAGGAACCGCCTGTTTCAGAGGCATCAGTGGGGACAAACAGACTCACAGAGGGGTTAAGGTGGGAAGGGACCACTGGAGATCAGTTGGTCCAGCCCCCCTGCTCCAGCACATCCCCTCAAGAAAACTACTTGGGATTGTGTCCACATGGATTCCCTCACCTGTCCAGGCAGCCTGTTCCAGGCCCCAGCCACCCACACAGGAGTTCTCACATTCAGGTGCAATGTTCTGTTGCCATCTCCTGCCCGTTGCTCTCATCCCACTGCTCAGCATTCCGAGAAGATTCTGGCTCCATCCTCGTGCTGTGCCCCCCGTGCAGCCAGACCCTCTGCCCACATCCCAGCCCACACCCACCTGTAGGAGCAGCAGGATGATGAGCAGCTCCAAGGGGCGCAGCAGGGCCGTGGGGGACCTGAGAAGATCCTGACGTGGGAGGTGGGAGCATCCAGGTGCGGCAGAGCCGGGTCTGTGGAACGTTCCTGCAGCCCAGGGCTTTTCCACCAGCATTTCCACCTGGGTCCAGCCCTGTGGGCAGCCCCAGAGGACCACGAGTATTTCCACCCCCTCAGACAAAGCCAAAAAAACTGAACTGTTGTTGCTGTCAAACTGAACTGGCTGCAAGAAAAGTTCAGTCCTCCTGTGGCGTTGGGTTGCTTCAGTCAGTCTGCACCTGCCACTTCAACACACACACAATAAATTTGCCATGGATGCAATTTTATTGCTATTTTACAACAGTAAACACGTGTCATGATTCAGGTGTTCCTTGGAAAGGCCATTACTCAATAACTCCACCATTGTTTGCTAAGAGTAAACACACTTTAAAAACTACTTTCAATAGGAGCTGGATTTATTTGTGTTTATGCCCAGGAAAGCTGCTTCTCTATGACTTCAGGCTTTGAAATGAGAGCAAGTTCTGTCAAAGCTTATTTGAAAGCTGATATGTGCTCTTCCACCCAAAGGCCACCAAACAAGGATGAATTTGTATATCTGGAGATGAACTTCCCACCCAAGGTGGGAACAATACATTTTACATAAAACTACAATAAGGAAGCAGGAAATTAAAAACTAAGAAACAGAGAGTGGCAGAGAGCAGGGGGAATGTTCTGTGAAAACACCTCTTACAGCGTTTTCCATTCTCCTGATTTGCTCCCACTGGGCACAAGGTTTATTCGCTTTTAAATAATTTAGTGGTGAGAAGCAATAGATTGTGTCAAATAGGCCACACCCAGGTAACTGAGTGTGGGCAGGAAGGCAGGAGGGATCTTCCAAAACTCACAAATAACAGCAACAGGTTAAATAGCAGGGCAGGACAGGAAGGTTTGGACAGCAGGAAAACCTCAAATAGCAGGAATGTTCTGACTGTAAAACTGTTGTGTGATACCTCACAATGGAACTTTGTAAAGCTTACTATAAATATTAGAGAAATAGAAAAACAAAGGCATTTTTTAGCAATACAAAATTTCACTCTCCCTCCCTTTATTGTCCTCTGGATTAGTCTCAACTGAACACATGAACATGCAGTGTGTGCTATTACAACTGGAAAAATCCAGTCTGGGCTTTGCTCCATTCCGTACTCTGGCAATAATCCAGCCCGGATTTTCGCTCCAACCGGGTGACTCCATTCCGCCTCCGGGGAAACACCAGTCTTGGTTTTTGCTCCAACCGAGTGACTCCATTCCGCACTCCGGGAAGAATCCAGTCTGGGTTTCCCTCCAAGTTACTGGCTCCATTCCGTACTCTGGGAAGAAGCCAGTCCGGGTTTTCCCTCCAAGTTACTGACTCCATTCCGTACTCCAGGAGAAATCCAGTCCGGGTTTTCCCTCCAGGTTACTGGCTCCGTTCCGCACTCCGGGAAGAGCCCAGTCCGTGTTTTCCCGCAGCCTGGCTCCCGGAAGGAATTGCCCGCAGATGAAAGGAAATCAAGGAAATCCCGTATTTTTACGGCTTCCCTTGGCCGGCAGGAGCCGGGATGTGCTGAGCTACCCCCTCCACCCGACACCGCAACACTGGAATTTTCTCCAAGAACATTCAGTGGTGCCGTCTTGAGAAAAAAATACAACTCGGCAACAAACAGGGCAGTACCTCACTTTTATTGTAGCAAATATACCGTACCTTTGAAGGACAAGATCACTTTCCCATGGAATTACTTGCAAAAATATACACAGAAAGTTCAATTAAATAAGAATACATGAATACCAACATCAAAAGCTGGTCTGCAAATCCTCCGTTAATCAAGTTGAGTCCTTCCAGTGTGGTCTGTTTATTTTTCAGGTGAAAAACCACAAATGCAATGGGAGCAACAAAGGCTCAAAACCTTTAAAATAAGGCAAAAAATAGTACATTCTAAGCAATTTCATACTGTAGAAATGTAAAGCATCAGCTCCAAAAAAAGCACATACCAGCTTGAAAAACCTGTCAAAATTCTCTCAGAATTCTAACAAGATCCTTTAAATAGCAAATACAAGGTAAAAGTTACCTCAAACAAGGAGTGAAACAGAACGGACACGACCAGTGACAGGAGGAGGGCAGATCTCCGAGGCTGGAGTCAAACAGGGCAGTTCAGGCTGATGGAACCAGCACAACCCTCCCTGCAGCATTATCCTGCTGCATCCAAAGGAAAACCGGGCGGGAGAACATTACTGCCCTCAGTATGAGATGCAAGCAATGGAGAAAAAAGGAACATGGCAAGAGAAAAACAGTATTGCTTTAAATTTCTTCACGTGATTCACTAAAAATACATTAGCATTACTAAGGAAAACAGTTTATACATACTGGAGTGAAATTCTGTTTTTTCACATCTTCTAACAGGGTCATTTCACTGAAAAGAACTGAGTGGTTCAAAGTTTATACTCATGTAACTGAAGCAGAGTCTGGCTGTTTATTGAAAATACAACCTGAGCATATTTGTTCTGTAGCTAATGCTGCAGAACACTAAACCTTTACATTCTCTAGGAAAAAAAAATAATAAATTACTCTGTTGAAATATCTCACATCACAGTAATCTGTTCTTCAAGAAGCATCACCAGTGCTAGGCTGAGATCCACATGATCATATTGCTAAACCGTGTAAAAAAAAAGGCTAATAGCCACACAAACATGGTGCTGTGGAAGTATCTTAAGTAATTAATTTTAAACTGAACGTGTTTGATGGCATAGATTTTTCTGCTCTATTCAGAAGTACTTCTAAAGACAATATCCAGCAATATAAAATGAAAGAAATATAAACCATAGTCCTCTTCATGAAAGGAGCTCTTTTAATCTGTAGGCCCAGAACATGGTGAAGTTAAGATGGAAATGGGACAAAACCCAGCCCCTGCAGGTCTGCTCAGGCCACGAGCTGTTCGTTGAGGCAAACACAGAATTTCTGTTTCTGTGTGTGATCAAAGACAAGCGTGTCAGAAGTATCAAATCAATGACAGAAATTAGAGTGCTGTGATTATCACGTGAGACAAACTTACTTGGCCAGGTCCCACACAGAGCCCAGTGATGAACAAGTTTTCAGACTCCTTTAAAGTGGCATCACCACCTCCACCTGCTTCGCTTTTTAGTCTCCAACGACAAACTGGTGTCCATAAGATGACAAAACTACATTAAAACTTTCCTACCTCTGTGGCAAAATACTTTTCCCAGTGCCAATCACCTTTGCTCTGGTCATAGCTGATTGAAATGGGGTTTATTTATTCTTAAAGAAGTGATCATGCAAAATGTGCCTGTATCCACATGCTCTCCTTACAACTCAGGAAAGTTTCAATTTAGAAAATTTAGCATCCAGCAATATTCAATGCTATACCAGCATGCTAAATTATTTACTGCATCTAACAGAATTTTTAAAACTGCTATTCTGATTATTGCTTGGATCCTGCTCACCTCAGGTTTGGTGCTTGTAACAGTGAACTAGAACAGTGCATTAAAATCCTGATCACTGGCAAAGCAGCTCTCCTATTTTTCACTACTGTTCATGTGAATCAGGAAAATTTGGCTAAGGCAGGCTTGCAGAATTTGGCCAGAGCTGGAAATAGTAGCACTGGGTGCAGGAACCTGTCATCTAAAAAAGCTGAAATACATGAGGCTGGACCAAAACAAAAGGATGAAACAGTAACACTGGTACGTGCTGGTCCTCTGCAGCTGCTGGTGTTCAGTCCCATCCTGAGTGCCACCACACCTCTGACACAGCCAATTTCTCTGGGCTTTGAGCATCTCAGATTAAGTTTTACTTGAATTGCATAGAGCTGACTGTACATGCAACTACAATTCATATTAAGTGCAACTTTACAAATACTGATTCTGGAAATATAATACTTTCTATTACATTCATTTCCTTTACCAATTCAAAATTTCACATTTGGTCTCCAGTAGACTAGGAAAAAAACACTAAAAATATTTCTTAGACTATTCCTGAGCAATGTTTTTATGTACTGTAAAATACTCTACTTTATTACTACATTTCTTAATATTCTTACTTTTCAAACTACATATAAATTCATGCTTTGAAATTTTACAAAGCTGAAGATCTGGTAGGCACAATGAAATATAGAAACAGCTAAGCATCTTAAAACCAAGATGAGCTCACCAAGAGAAGTGCAATTGAGCTATATACATAATGTACTCTTCAGTATTTGCTACTTTTTCATTTTCTACCACCATGTCAAGGATCCACTTGCAGAATCTGGTCCATCAGACCTCAGCTCACTTCTCATGAAGATTGGGACTGGTGGCTGAGAAGGAAAATACACTGACCAGGATTTTAAAGTGAAAGTAAAAAACATTCTTTAGATTTTCATCTTAACAAGATCCTGTCCCCAGCTGCTGTGATTGATTTGAAATTGTACCAGATCCAGTGACACTTCAACATTCTCTGAATTGTCCTTTGTATTCTCCTGTATCTCACAGACCCAAGAGAAGACAGAAGGCCCAAGGGCAGGACCCAATCCTGGTTGTACAATTTCTTTCTGTAGGACATTTCCCCATCTCACCTCCCTAAACCTTAAGAAGCCAAGCTAGACTGGAACACAGGATAAACAAGAGTCACCTTAGGTGACTAAAAATAGGTATCTTCTGTATCAAAATATATCTTTACTTGAACTTACAACACCCTTTAAATTCTTCCCCTAAGAGTCTGGGTTTTATGTTTTGAGAGGCTACCAGTTCTGAAAACCAGGCCATACAGTCTCTGCTAAAAGCCTTAGTTTGCATTACTCAAATATATCCATGTGCAATTTCAAATTTGGTCATTTCCCCTAAATGACAAAAAGCATCAAGGCCTACAAAATGAACTTCCAGGAAAGCTGTCTGTAAACACAGTGAAGATTCCAGGGTATAAAAATACACATTCCATTTTCTTAATCTGTCATTATTGAAGCTGTCTGGTCCCTAATACTTTATCTCAAAAAGAATTCTTTCTGCATTAAAATATTTCAAAACATCATCTCCATTCTTCTTCTTCTCAAAAAAATAACATCTATTTCATCAAAAAAATCCGATTCATCATCTTCTGTGAAGAATTAGAGTTGACTTTGCATAGATAACAGGCTCCATTATTTTATAAAAACACCACAATCAAACCTGTCTTACCAAAAGCCCATCTGGGCAAGGAGAAAGAGCATGGACCCCATTCCCTCACACCCAGCAGGGTAAGTACAAGGAACACTCAGACTTCAGCTGGTGCAGACAGGACATTCTCTACTTCTCTAAATTTCACACTGTGCTATTGTTATCTTCATTGAGCGATTATAAATATTTTTGAGAACAGACCAGTGGAAGACACTTGCCTTCAGGGAAAACATTTCCTGCTGGCTTAAGGTCAAATCTATAGAAATGACCAGTGCTACTCAGAACCACGTGTCAGGAACATTTTTCTCAGGATCCTCCTATGAATAAAAAAATATTCTTCTGCACTGGCCAGATACTTTCTAGCAGTGAAGAAGCATCAACATTCACTAATGAATTTTCCCTCACTGAAATTTGTGTGGCGTTTGCTTTGTGCCATTTGTTTTCGTTTTCCTGTCCGCTGTTGGTTTTTTAGGAGGAACGTAACTGCTGGCATTGCCATTTTTCTTTGGATTTGTACACATGTACGTTTTTAAGCCTTTGAGAGGAGCAGCTGCACCATGGAATGCTGGGGTTTGCTTAGGGGGTCTGATGTTACCAACACTTTGGATTTTAGAGCTGCTCTCGGGGGGCTGCAGACTGAGAAGCTGCTGCTTTGCAGCTGGTTTCTTCTTCAGTTCACTCCTTACATCACCAGTTTGCCTCTGAGAAGATGCTGCACATCCCATTCTCTCAGGAAGTTTCAGGTGACCTGCATGGGAACGCACCTGACGAGTCTCCTCAGAGTACGGCTCTGCCCTGTGACCCAAACAGCTCCTGGGCAGCCTGGTAACACTTTCCTGGGACACAGCCTGCCTGGTGGGCACAGGGCTGAGCAAGGCTTTGCCTTTTCCGGGGCTCTTGAGGGCACGGGCGGGCCCGGGGGCAGTGTGGGGCCGGGCTTTGGTGGCCCTGCCCCTCTCGCTCTGCACCGTCTGCATCTGCAGCCACTCCAGCTGCACCAGGCGCTCCAGGTACTTCTCCAGGGACCCCGTGGGCTTGGGGCGGAAATCGCTTTTCCCTTCCACGTGGGCAAAGATGGCCAGCTGCTTCAAGTCCCACGAGTTGAAAGGGGGTGGGAGGAAGTCGGGGTAGTAATACTCGGATTCTTTAAATCCCATTTCAGGGATGTGTTCCAAACAAACCGGATCGATTTCTTCAGCTCTGAGGATGAGTTCTGGTGGTGTGCAGGGAGAGGGGGGAATGGGAATCCTTTCCGAGTCAGAGAGGTCACTGGCACTATCATCTTCAGCATCTTCTTTAATAATTTGTACCGATTCAAAATCAAGAAACATTGCACCTACAGATGCTTCTTGCCATTTCGAAGAGCCTGGACTGGCTTCAGCAATGTATTCTTCGTGATTCCTTCCCAACTGTTCTGTTTTACTGCCATAAAAATGCTGCACTGGGACATCTTTAGCCCTACAGAAGTTTTCTTGTGTGCTGCCCTTTGTGCCAGGGGGGATCCTGTGCAGGAAGGATTCGTTTTGTCTTCGTTCTGGGGGACTCCTGTGCAGGAAGGATTCGTTCTGCCTTCTTTCTGGGGGACTCCTGTGCAGGAAGGATTCGTTCTGCCTTCTTTCTGGGGGACTCCTGTGCAGGAAGGATTCATTCTGCCTTCGTTCTGGGGGACTCCTGTGCAGGAAGGATTCGTTCTGCCTTCGTTCTGGGGGACTCCTCTTTGGTCCTTGTGCACTGTGCAGTGAGCTGCAAACACTCGGGATCCTAAAGGAAAAGGAAGTTCATGTCCTGTTAGAATGGCCAGTGCCTTTGAACAGCAGCTTACAAAGGTCCTGCCACCCCTTCAAGGACAGGGATCTCCATGACTGAAGCTAAAACTGGCATGGAAACTTAGTAATGAGGCAAAATCAGTAATTGCTAGTAGAGATAACACTGCCTAGTACTGATTTCTTGGTTTTTTTTTTATTATGGTTTTGCCTTAGAACTCACTAAAGCAGGATAGCAAGTTTCCATTTTGATAACTTAAATTTGTTGTTCTCGTAAATGCTGAACTCTGAGCCAGTGAAGTCAAATGCAAAATACAGCAGCTACAATTTCATCACAAGCACTTTGTATATCAGTTTGAAATGACTACAAATTAAACAGAAAATCTTAAAATAAAATTACCTTTTTGACTGATTATTGCCATCCAGCTGGTTCCTTCCCTTCTTAAAAACACTCGGTTGGTGACCATCTTGAGTGTCACGGGAAATCTGAAGGGGTATGAAAGTTTGTGATGTTATTAAGAAGCTGACTTAGAGCAGGTACCCTTTTTATGTTAGAAAAGGGGATTATTTACCTTTTCAATGGCACTTGATACATTTTTGCCTAATCTTCCAGGAGGAGACTTCGCATAAGAAATTGGTTTATTTAGTCCTTTGGTGCTTGGATGGCTTTTTCCATTACTGGAACCACAAAGGATTAAACAGAATATCAGATAAAAATAGCAGCATTTATGAGTGTCAGAATGGAAGTACAATAAAAGCTTAGAGTGCAACTGAATTTAAAAAAGGGTTGATTGCAGTTATTCTTAAAGTTCATCAGAACCATGCCACGGCCACCTTTTACTTTTTATACTACAAATGCACTGCTGTATTTTTAATATTATTAAGGCAGAAGTGGGTAATTCTATCAGATGATATAATAATAGAATGTAGCCCTTATATTGAATCCTCTGTCAGAGGATCCCAAAGCTCCTTTGGAGATAATAAATATTACAGACTAGATATTTAACTACTGATTTTTCTAGTACCTGCTACGTGCTCCTATTGCAATTTACCACAGTTAATTATAAAGTACAGTATGAAGGTTACTGCAAGCCAAATCGTGGTTCTCTTTCCCATTTGCATATTTAAAGTATTATTCCTTTGAAGATAAAGAGTGGAAGTAAACAGGGAGCATAAAGTCTCTTCTGGTATTAATACAAACTATTTCACTATGAAGGCATAAGAAAATTCCGAATTTCGTATTATAATGGGGTTGTGAAAATATTATTAAGAGAAAAAGCTCATATGAAAGCAAAAGGAATGGCATTACTGATCTGGGCAGCTTAGAACTAAAACATGCTTCTTTAATTAAACCAGCTACATTTCTGTGTAAGCACACAATAAATAAATCAGCATATCCTGTATGAATAAGAACAGTGTTTGGTCTACAAACAAGAAATATTACTGATTTCCAAATGCAAAGCTTTAAAATATCATTTCAGAACAGGAATAATCAAACTGTGCCCTCCTGTCTAATCTAGCATTACTGCAGTTCAGTTAATTTGCCAGGCTGTACATCCTGTTCTCAGTTTTTATGTCAGCATAGTCAGATTTTGTTTTTAAAAACACATGATTTCACAAATTCAAAAGCTTATAAAAGAATGTAACTAAGTCCTGCGCCTCTAGTATTGCTGCAGTCACCTCTGTGACCTTGTGACCTGCACGATCATTCTGCACAATCATTTCTGTCCCTGGGATCAGGGGAGAGGATGGCAGTGGGAACAGGACAGCCAGGCACTTAATAACTAAGCCCAGTATGTTGACATTCCAGTAACTACAAAAAGAGAAATTAATTTCCTTACTTTACCATTCCTTTGTGGTTTTCATTGGTGTGGCTGTGGCTTTCCTTCTGCTGTGTCTCTCTGTGCAGTAATAAGGGATATTCCTGAATGCCTGGTCCCATTATTCCTCTTTCCAAAGGCTATCTGCACCTTTACTGTTACATAATCTTCAAACGGCTCCAGTCTTTTGGCTTTGCAAGATACAGTATATCCAATGCAGACATCCCCACGTCCTGGAGATGCTGGCGACAAACAAAATCCTCCTGATGTGATTCTATTTTTAAAGCAGTAAGATAAACATAATCAGCTACCACACTGTACTGGAAAACAGTCCCCTCCCCCAGCACTCGCTTAGTGGGAAGCAGCATCGTTCAATTTACTACTGCCAATCCACGGAAATACCTGAGGGTACGGCCGTGCTCCCAGAGCTCCCGTGCAGTGTCATGTGCTCATCCCCATCCCCTCCGCTCAGCCTGCGCAGTTCCAGGTGCTGCCTGAGGCTGGGCGTCACAGCCCAGCGGGGTGGCTGTTCCTGCTCCCAATTTATGGAGAGCAGATGTTCAACCCCCCGCGTGCTCTGCGAGCTGAGCTGTCCTTTTTGTGTCACAAAACGCGCTCCTCCGATATGCATATATGCAAATTTTGTATATGTCTCATCAGCTTCTACTAAAAATACTTGGAGCAGGATCCATTGCTTTCTTTTACTTCCGAGGAACTGCATTCCCGTACCAGGGAACTGCACGGTTCCAGGGGTTCATAATGGTCTGCGAATGTGTCAAGTGACAAACAGCTCTCCTGACCCACCTTTACTTCTATTGCAGTGCTGTTTATGTATTTACAGTCATATTAATATCCGTATCTATTTACACTTTATCTCACCCTATCCCTCAAACGCCTCCCCGCATCCTGTCCCGGCCGCGTTCAGCTGAGCCGAGCCCCGGAGCGCCGCAGTCCCGCACCCGGACTGGGCAGAGCAGCGGCCGCGAGGCGCCAACGCCGGGCGGGAGCGCCCGGGATGGTGGCGGTGCTCGGGATGGTGGCGGCGCCCGGGATGGTGGCAGGCTGTACCCTCGGTTATGGCAGGCAGTGCCCGCGGTGGATGGCAGCAGCGCCAGCAGGCACATACTGTGCTCGCAGCGATGGCAGCTGTGCCCGCAGTGCCCGCCAAGTCGGGCCCGCTCCGCTCCCTCCCGCCGCCGCTATCACCGCGCTCCGCAANCTGCGCCGCGGGTGCGGAGCAGAGGGGCCGCGGTGCCGGCCGGGGCACGGGGTTGCTCCCGCGGCCGGGCTGCAGCGGGGGTCGCGCCGCCCATGGGCGCTGTGGCGGCCCCGAACGCGGATCCGTCCCCCGCCAGCCACGACACCGAGCCTGCCGCCGCGGCCCTGTCCCACAGCCCTCGCCCGCCTTCCAGCCTCTGCAGCAGCCCTGGCTCCCTCCCGCCTGACAGCCTCCAAGCCTTTCCCGGCCTCGACTCGCCTAGCATCCAGTGTGACAGCCTGGAGTGTCCCCCCTGCTCGTGCTGCTGCTGCCGCCGCTGGAGCGCGGGCTCGGCCGGAGCCAGCGAGGACAGCCTGCAGGCCCCTGTCGCCCGGGGCTCCGGCACACGGTGCTTCGGCGCGCACCGCGCCTCCAGTGACCTCTCCGACAGCCTGGAGTCCTTCATCCAGCACGACAGCCTCCAGTCGCTCTCCAGCCTGGGTGTGAGCTCCTCCAGTATCAGCGGTGATAGCCTTGAATCCCTTTCCAGCCTGAGCCTGGGGACCACCAGCCAGCACAGCGAGCTCGAGTTCATCGGCCAGTGAGTCTGCNGCAGCTGTGCCCGCAGCGCCCGCCAAGTGGGGCCCGCTCCGCTCCCTCCCGCCGCCGCTATCACCGCGCTCCGCAGGGGCCGCCCCGCATTCCCCGGCGATCTTCGCCCCCGGCCCGGTACCTGCCCTTACTCCGCGTCCGTCGGCAGCGGCAGCGCCGCCCGAGCGCAGAGCGTGGGGGCCGGGCCGGGCTGGGCTGGGNGCCAGCCACGACACCGAGCCTGGCGCCGCGGCCCTGTCCCACAGCCCTCGCCCGCCTTCCAGCCTCTGCAGCAGCCCCGGCTCCCTCCCGCCTGACAGCCTCCAAGCCTTTCCCGGCCTCGACTCGCCTAGCATCCAGTGTGACAGCCTGGAGTGTCCCCCCTGCTCGTGCTGCTGCTGCCGCCGCTGGAGCGCGGGCTCGGCCGGAGCCAGCGAGGACAGCCTGCAGGCCCCTGTCGCCCGGGGCTCCGGCACACGGTGCTTCGGCGCGCACCGCGCCTCCAGTGACCTCTCCGACAGCCTGGAGTCCTTCATCCAGCACGACAGCCTCCAGTCGCTCTCCAGCCTGGGTGTGAGCTCCTCCAGTATCAGCGGTGATAGCCTTGAATCCCTTTCCAGCCTGAGCCTGGGGACCACCAGCCAGCACAGCGAGCTCGAGTTCATCGGCCAGTGAGTCTGCCTTCAGCTTCCCGCACAACGCCTTACTGCCGGCTCTCTGCCAGCTGCCGTGAGAGCTGCCAGGCTTCTGCCTTTCGGTCGAAGGTGACGTTTTTCCAGGTGATCCTTGCTGCATCCAGTGCAATAACTTCAGACTTCACTGTAGCTGCCATTCCCAAATTAAGTGCTTCAGAGGGGCAGTGCTCATTATTACCTGCAGTGTTAACGCTGATTTTTTTGTCACCAGTTAAGAATGGAAGTGCGTGGTCCTCCGAGGAATCCCAGCTACCTCTCAGATCTCTATGAGAACATGTTACGGGCTGAAGGAGCAATGGGACGAGGGCGGCAGCAGCAGCCCCCAGCAATCCATACAAGTAGCAGCAAGACTTTTTGGAGCAGTGCCCCAGCCAAGGAGAGACCCCAGCCAAATAATCATCTGAGCAGCACCTCCTCCAGCTGTGACCCAGCCCTGCGGCCCATCATCCGCCGCCGAGCGAGGTCCCTGCCGACATCACCCGAGAGGAGGAAGAGAGCAGCAGTGCAGTGTCAGGACCCCGGCTGCCAGAGCCGCATGAACCGGGTCAGGTTTGCTGATGCTTTAGGCCTGGAGCTCACTGAAGTGAAAGTCTTCCAGACTGGGGAGGATCCATCCATCCCTTTGCATGTCCTTTCCAGGCTCTCCATAAACTCAGACCTCTGGTACAGCAGCTTGAACTTGGAGTTTACTATGCAATGCTTGGTCCCTGAATTCCAGCAGCCTGCAGACTGTCTGGATTTCTCATCCCGACTCCAGGAGCAGCAGGTGTGTCTGGAACGGGTGACCAGCTCAGATCTGGGGCTCAGTGGTACCATCCAGGTTCGGAATGTTGCTTTTGAAAAGCAGGTGTCCGTGCGCTACACCTTCAACCAGTGGGAAAGCATCCATGAGGTGTGTGCTCGTTGGAACCGCAGCATCTCAGAGAAAAACGGGCAGGATCAGGTTGATGTGTTCACTTTCTTTCTTCCTGTGCCTCCTTTCCTCCTTCAGCTGAGCACTCTTGTCCAGTTTGCAGCAAGGTACCAAGTCAACGGCCAGGAGTACTGGGATAACAACAGAGGCAAGAACTACACCCTCAGCTGCCGGACTCACCCCTTGAAGTTGCCGAGGGAATGTGAGGAGAGCTGGATCCACTTCATCTGAACAAAGGGAGTGGTGCTGAGCTGTGTGTCAGTGGTCTCGTGGCACTCTGTACCTTGGCATGGCTCTCTGCTCCTATGGCAACAGGTTTCTTTTTGAAACCTGCCAAACTTGGCCAAGTGTCCCAGGGCTGGGAAGCAGCCAGTGACCTGTACATACTGCTCTAAACCTCTGGGAAAGTCAAAAGGGACAAAATCTGTAGTGAGATACAATCATAGAAAGGCCATGTGGGTTTTTTGAGTGTATGACTCATTGCAGAATGGTTCCCAGGAATGCTGTGAGGCTCCCAGAGAGCAAAACAACACTTTTCTTATTGCTAGTGATACTCTTGGTTGCATAGAATGTGTCTAACTGATCTCTCTTACCATTTTCTACTGTTTGTTGTCTAAGTGAACAGTGTGACTATACTGGTTTTGTTTCTAATTTTGTTTATATTACTTCACCAAGTCAGGGCACTACTCCATTTATGCATAATTTGGATGACAGACACTGTAGGGAGTACTTATATACATATGTTATTAAAGCTGTAACCGCATTAAATATTTCCATTAACATCTGAGTTGGATATTAAATGCTACTATGAGCAAAACATACATGAAAATTTGCCATCAGCCCTTCTGTTTCCCTTGGGGAAAAAACAAAAGGTGCCTTTTCTTACCTCCTCCTTGCAGCAGGAGTGATTGTTACCAAAGTGTGTGTAAGGCAGATCTGCCTGGGGAAATCCTCACCTTTGTCTAGTGATGCCCAAGTAGGTTCTTCTCAAGGTGGTGGTACAGGAATTGTCTTTTCCTGGTGCACCTGCTTTTACTAAGGGAAACAAGACCAATTTTGGACTTGTGTTGCAAATGCAGTTGAAGGTATCAAAGCACTGTATGAATGCTCATGATTTTATCACTGTTACTGGTAAAATTATAGATCAAGAAGTGTACATGATATAAATATATATATATAAGGAAAAGAAATAGTACAGGGAGCAGGGTACAGGGGCTTGGAATAGCATTCCAGAACCCTGAATCATAATTCCCCAGTGTTCTAGAACTACTGCAGAAGTAGCTTTGACTTCTTTATTTAACTGCTTGCCATTGTAAAACAGTTGAACTCCCAAGACTGCAGCCTTTGCAGCACAAGCAGGAACCTGAAAGCGCTTAATTTGGTAAACTGCTACTTACACAGACCCATAAACAGAATCTCTTCTGCTGTAGGGAGAGCACTGGAACACTGTTAGACCATCTCCTCGTGCTTCTTGCTCTGTTATTTTCGATTTGTGGTTTTAGTCTGGTTTAAGATTTGCAACAGGCTTAAATTTATTAAGTAAAAGCTTGTCCGTAATTGTTCCCATACATAATCATTACTGCATGGAAAGTTTAGCTTTGTATGTGTAGCATAGACTTTCAGAGCTGGCTGGCTGGAGATATTAGAAGAGCTGTGTTTTAGGACTATGCTGTGAAAATCAGGCCACTTACTTGGGCATCTCGTTTTGGATTGGTGCTTATTTATCGAAATCACAAGTTGTTTGTAAAATCACAGTTGTAAGCAACCCATGGCCAAATATGTATTAGTCTGAACAGTCCACTGAGTAATTCTGGAAGTGCAGAAACCCCAAGAAAATTAATTTGTTTGGCAACTTATGCTGCTTCTTTGTTGTGATACCCATTTAGCAAAGCTAGGCTTTCAAGTGAGGAAGCTGCCTCATTCCATTGGTCTTTGGCTTGCAGAGGAACCAAAGTCAGGAATGAGAATTCTGTAAGCTGCTGAGCACCTTTTGCAGAGTACTCAGAAAGCTCAATGCTATCTGAACATGCACACACATGCACAGAAGTACCTGTGCTGAATAAAAGGCACTATTTTCAAGCATTGTTGCCCCCTCTTTTTCCCTCCCACATTACTGTTGTTCTTCCATCAGCAAACACAGCACACCATAAAAACCCCTCTCTTGACAGACACCCATTCACAGTGGGTGCTGGAGCTCAGAGCAATATTTGCTTTCGTGGCAGAAGGATGTTGCTGTCTTCTGGGAGAGACTGTCATGTGCTAGTAAATGTCAGACCTGAGTGTTCCCTTGGCCAGATCAGATTTTGTAAAGCTGAGGCTGTCAGGAGAAAGGTTCATGCCAGATGAACACACTGTACCACAGTGTGAGAGGGGTGGAGAAATGAATGTCTCAGCAGTCTGCGTTGGGCTTCTATTGTCTTCCTTCTACAACCTCTCAGGGTACTGGCATATGCAAGGTCTTGAATACTAAATACTGAAGCATTATTCCAAGTTTCCTTTTGCTCTCTGTGCTGGTCTGCACTGCTGGAGAAGGGCTGACAGTTCAGTTCCTGCCAGTGCAGTTTTCTGGCACTGCTGGCTCAGTGGAGCAGTGGAGCTGAGAGCCATCTCCGGGTTAAGCTGCTAAACCTTCACACCAGGACTGGCACCTGTCACAGCAGAGCTGATATTTCCACTTAGGTTTTCTTGCCACACTCAGTAATGAACCTCAAATGGCTTCTGGTTGACAAAAATGGGACTAAGCCATTTAGTACTAATATGCACCTGTCGTGAAGGTAAACTTACACCACATTTATATCTTCTCAGGACAACTTGACTGCTTGCACTGTGTTCAAATTGAGCACTTCCCTTACAAAGAGGATTTTGTAAAAGTAAACCCTTCATAAGGATTATCACCATATAATGCACTTTTAAAAACATGTATTTATTATTGTCATAAATGAATGTCTAGTAGTCCACAGTTTCAAGGTTCTTTCAAGCATGTTTTTTAAAGAAACATGAAATCCATGTAAAGAAAAAGGAGTTGTACATTACACAGTATATCAATGAAATGCATATGCTGGGCAAAAGGTCCAGCAGTTGTAAAATTGCAAAGTGCTTAATTAATTTTAAAAAGCAATAATAAAACTCTGGCTGTTGTAATACAGAAGATTGAAATAAAAGCTTTTCACAATTTCCTGTTGTTTCTGTCAATGGTAGTCCTGTTAAGAAAGCTCATGAAGAAACTTAATGTTGAGTTGTCACTTACAGAGTAACACACTCTGGAAAGTAAGGTGGGTTGGAGTTGCTAAACAATGAACAGTGCTTGATAAAGATCCAGTGATTAGTGTATGTACCTTCAAAGATGATCAGGCTGCCACTTCCTGCATGGAATCTGTTGTCCTGTCACCTCAGAATTCTGTGCCTGTAGCACCTGCAGGATTGAGATGCAATTTTGGAAAAAAACTTGCTGCCACTTGATTCTAATACAGCTTCATGGAAGAGAAGAAGGGGGTTTTCCTCAAATTGCACTTTCCAAATCTGTGCTAGACTACTGAACATACTAATTTCTGGGCCTCACAATTGTGTTATTATTTGTTCTGTTTCTTTTCTTTCAGTTCTCCTTGCTGCAGCCTTTCCTCCCAAACCAGGTTCTTTTCCCCTGACAGGTTTCATGAGAATCTGTCTACCTGTGAGTGTCCCCATGCACTGCCTGATTTATCCTCCACGTGCAATGGACCTCCATTGGGGTCAGTCTTGATAGAGTTGAAGATTGGAATAATCTTGCCAGTTTGCCACGTTTCTCCAAAGCAAAATGAAGACATTTAACTAGCAGACATAATTAATAAAAATATATATATTACCAGTTACTCTTAAATCAGTGCTAATTATTGCAAATCAGTTTAAATACATGGAGATGTCTGTATTAAGTTGTTCAAAAATGTAAGATTATTTAAGAAAATGATAGGTTTTTTTCTGCAAACATCCAACTGTCAGGTTTGCCTTACAGGCTGTTGGTGTTACTTTTAATATAGGTGGTATTTTTACATTTAGTTTCAAATTCATAGTTTATTTGTATTTATTTTAGAAAGAAACTTTTTAAATTGCAAATTGTAATCAGAGTAACATGCATCTACAGTCAGTAACTATAGCACTTAATGTAGTGTATCATCAGTGCTCAGTTGTACTTTACAGCTGATAAAGACTTAGAACTGCAAGTCCCACTGAGTATTCATTTGGCAACAGGAGTGTAACATTAGTACTGACTTCTTTCCCAGCTTCTCTCTCCCTGTGATCTCAGATCTGCAAGTATTTCAGCTGACACTTGATATTCAAACTTGGTGTCAACACTCCTGACCCTTCACACAAAACAGCAGCTGTGCCAAAGATTGAAAATACCTTGGCCAGCACAATGTCTTCCATTGACTGTAATAAGGATAAATATTTCTGCTACTGTAGTGAATAAGAGTCCCTGTAAATAGTGCTCCCCTACCCTAAAGAGTTTTGGTTCCATTTGGTTTCTCTGGTGTTTTTACATGTGCCTGAAATGACTGTGGCCAAATAATTTCACTGTTGGTTCTGGTCTGTTTAATGCATAACTCAATGAAACTGCTCTCCGACTTCCCTTCTGCTAAATCAAACAAAAAGAGAAATGTTACAGAATGAGAAATGAACTGAAGTAATCTCAGTGTAGACTGCCGGAAGGAAAGTGTGTGATCCACTTCTGGACTGTCTCACTTCTCTTTTGCTATACAATGAGTAAGGCTGGGCAGGCTCAGCCTCTGCTCATGTGGCTGGTAAGGGAAAGCATCGACTTCAAACTGGCTTTGATTTTTCCTGCTTCATATGGGGAAGGTACAATTCAGGATTCAGTTTTTCATAGAAAACTTCTGGTGCTCCAAGTTCTTCATGCGAAGTTTTGTCTTTAGGAGGTTTCTCGGTAAAGCTGTTTTACAAACCTGCTTCAGCACTGCTCACACCCAGCTCCTTAGTGCAGATACACCTCACACTTGTCATTTTCTTGCATTACAGTGACATCTCGTGGTATTTTAAATACTTTCTGTGCAGGTTTTTTTTTCTTTTATAGTATTGAGTTTTTATGTTTCTCATTACAGGGGTCAGCAGTATAATTTTATTTACAATTGCTGCAGGTTTACCTGCTGTGAAAGGCGACTTCTCTCCTAGATGCCCCACTATTGCTGCTTATTCTAGTTATGAACGGAGACACTTCTTGATACTCTTTCGGAGTGTGTGAGATTCATTATAAATTCTACCATCTGTATTTGTGATATGGCAATAGATACACCAGTCCCACACCAGTACATGTAAAGCCCCCTTTTGGCACTGTCGGATTCCATTTAAACCCATTACCCAGTACTGCGGGATTCCATTTAAACACATTATCCAGTGCGCTGCTGGATTCCACCTAAGCACATTATCCAGTTCTTTCTGCATAATAAAGACCATAAACGTCAATCGAAGCCCTTTGCCCACAGCAGGTCTGTAACGGAGCGTGTCTTTGCACTTACTCGGCCAGTGAAAGCGTTTCTAAATTAAGCACAGGAATAGATTACACTGGTTTAGCAAGTCATGGCCAGTAATTCCTGTGTGTGTGCGCAAACGAGTTCTAAACAGCGGCGGCAGACGAAGCCAACTCGCGGTGCATCAGCGGCGTCGCGGGCGGTGAGGGGCGGGGCCCGGCCCGCGCTGAGGGCGCGCGGCTGAGGGCGGGCGGTGAGCGCGGTGAGGCCGCGGCGGGCCCGAGTCCGGGGGCGGTCCAGCGGGGCCTGCGCGTCTCCTGTCGGAAAGGGAGTTCTGTGTCCTCCTCAGGGCTGTCTGACCGGGCCGGAGACCGGAGAGCTGTGAGGTGCCCCCACCGGCCTGCCTCAGCGGAGGCTGTTGTGTTCTTGTGTTGGAAAAAGTAATTAAAAATCACCCTGTATTTGTTATTTCTGTATTAGGTAGTACAGGAATAGCTAGGCTGTGTTCCCCGCTGCTGTTCTGCAGAAGTCATTCCCTGTCTTTAATCATTATTTGTTTTGTCTGTATAATGTCTGGGATGGGGAAACCAAAGGTGCAGGTTGTTGACTGCACATGGTTTGGTTGGTGTAAAATAATTCATACAAAGCACAAACAGATGCGTCGCTTTTGTTAAATGTTTGACAAAGCAAATACTTTGCCTGCCCTTGAGTATTAAGACACTATTTTCAGAAACCTCTGTTACCCAGATCTTGCTTTTAGCTGGTGACAGTCACTTCGGAGCCCGTCACTGTATGTACAATCAAGAATTCTTTTTCCCTGTGCATTTATCATATTTGTGTTAAATGATTTAAAATACCATTTTATGGAGAGGCCTTTATGGAGTTTTGCTGTTGACTCTCCTGTCCTGAATAATGTGGTATTGACCTTCTGTGCTCTTTCCTTGCTGGGAAATCCTGGGTCCTTTCAGGCCCCTCTGTGCCTCCAGCTATGAAACTGATCATTCCTTTCCTTTAAGCAATTGTTTATCCATGAAAGAAGGTTTTCTTATATCTCCAGGTGCTTAAATAGCATTTGTATACCATTTATACACTGACAAACGTTGGAGTTTGTAATGTATTTTGACTGATTCCCAATGTGTTTGCAAAACCTCTTTAAAGTGTTCCCTTTTTTGCAGCTGAGTTGGTGCATTGCAAAAATGCCAGCCAGGAATGAGATGCAGGTATGTGCTGATGGAGCAGGATATCAGTATTGATTGTTTTAATTACTAGCATTGAATTGTAAGGAAAGTCTTCAGTGTGGCAGTGTGGTGTGGTAGAAAGAAATTTTCTTTTGACATGGCTTGCTGCAAAGTAGCTGGATGGAAAGGAGGAATTGGAAAATTGGTACATAAATCATATGCATTTGGCAGAGGTTAATCAACTGAGGTGATACCTAAGATCAAAATGTTGAAATCCAGTTGTAATTGATTTAGAAAGAATAAAGGGGCAGAATGGGTAAGGTAACTCAGAAGTGTAGAATACTAAATATGCCAAGAGGCATTGATACAACAAAACACTTCTGTAGGAATTGAGTTGTAGTATGAGGGAACAAAAGCCAGTTAGGGCAAATAACTAAAATCTCAGTGCATAAGTATTTACAGGATTAATGAATTAGATAGGGTGCTCTGTACTTAAAGTCTTGCACTTAATTATTTTGTGATTCAGAATATTTGCTTCAAATGCAGCAGATGATTGTGTAAAACTTGCTTCAAATCTGTGTTAATTAGATGTGTTATATCAGTGTTAAGCATAGAGTAATACAGTTGCTTTGGTATATTGCTTACAGTTTGAAAAGCTAATTGATGAAGCTACAGGAAAAAAGGATTTCCAATCCCTAGAACAATTTCTGGCCACAGAAGGATGTGAAAATGTCTCTTACAAATGCAGCAAACAGTTTGTCAACAAACTGGACAAGCTTCTGTGTTGGGTAATGTAATCATTGCATCAAAATCACCTACACCATCTTTGGAAGAGCTAAAAAAGATTTTTTTCATTTGGCTTGGTTGACACCAGGAGTTGATTTAAGAACCCAGAATAAATTTTATGAATGAAGTCTCTCCTTCAAGCTGCAGTTAAGGTGGCTTTTGAGAACAAAAAAGGCATCTGGTTAATTAATATGGGTTCTTGTGGACTTCACACTGAAGCTTATTTTGTAATTTTGATTTCAGGCACTTGACAAACAAGAAGTCAAAAGCATTTCTACTTTACTAAATGCTGTTCAGAAATGTGGGAGAAAAGTCAGCATAGCAGGAGAAGATGGGCTCCCAGCAATGATAAAACACGGTCTTGTTGGAAGGATAAGTAAAACCATAAAGCATCTGTGAACTTCTAAATAAATATATAAACATAAATAAAGTGCATAAGCAGTGCTTCAGTGCTGAGCAGCTCAGTGTTTGATTTGGTCCTTGACTGGGTCAGAATTAAGAATTTCCCATAACTTTACAACAAAGATTGTTCATATTTAAATGTTCTTTGTCAAATGACCCCTTGTAAAGGGATGCTGCTCTATCCCAGCAAGGGTTTTGCAAATCATGCAATATGTAATTAATTTAGATATGCTTACAGCAATTGAAACAAGATGATGTATTTCCATCTGCTTTGTTATATTGCTTTTGACTTGGGAACTAGAATTTCCTGGTGCGGTGCAGTTCAGTTAGTTTTGTTTGTGGTTTTTGTTTGTTTTTGGTTTTTTTTTGTTTGGGTTTTGATGTGTCAGTTTGTGTTTGTTAATTCCCACAGCAGTGATTTTGTACCTGCTCTTTGAACAGATTTTAATGCTATTCTGATTATTTGGTGTTATTTTAACCTGCATGTTAGATACATTAATCACTTGTAACTCAGCAAAAACTGAACAACAGACACCACTTCCTTTCTGCTTTCACCAGAGATTTCACTCTGAATTTAGTGAGAGAAAATTGATGGCAATGTCAGATGAGAGTTACTCAATTGCCTTCTCAGCTGCTTTTATAATAAATAATAAACAATATAATAATAATAAACCTGCAAATAAACAACTCTTGAACAACTAATGTTCCCATTAAAACTAATGTAATTTATTGAAATTGAGGTTATTCTAGTAAGATAAATACCATTTAAAGTCATATGGAACTCATCTTTTCTTGTTTTACAATTACTGAAACCTGTTGCTTTCCTCAGTGGTATGAAATACATTACAAGGGCCCAAAATAATAAACAAAATTTAAGAATAAACAAGACCAGGGTGATAACTCTATGCTTGTATTCAGACCATCAAACAACACTCATTCAGCCATTATCAATTTTCAGCTGTTTTGTCTGTGATGGCAGGTGTCAAAGAAGATCTCCAGTTTTTGTTTAGCTGATTGTTCACCTAATTTTGTTTAGCCTGAGTGAAGGATTTCAGTCTGGGGCTAACATCTGCTCAGCAGAGTGGGGATGCTGTTGTTATTTTAATCATTGTAGAGTTAGTATAGTTTTACTTAAGTATAATACAAACCATTGTCCTTTTCCAGGCTATTAAAATAGATTTACCTTTGTTTTCCCTTTACATGGTCAATTGGTTTGAAAAGTTAAAAGGAATTTTGGTCCTCAGAGGAAATGAAAAGAATGAAATGCTTACAAGTCTGACTGAAGATTTCTTCATCATGTTGCTGGTAAAAATACATCGATAATAAAATTTGTCAAAGTAATTGTTACTAGTTTAGCAATAAAAGGACTTTAAATATGTTTCTATTTAATATCTTCCTAAAGTTAACATTACAATGACTTCTGATATAGATTATAAATAATTTGGATTAAACAGTTTGCTGTATTCCTTCTAATTTCTGTTCATGGCTGGCATCATGAAATAAAGTCAAAAACCCAGTAACATTAAATCCTCAATGAACAAAAAATTTTCATCTTGATCAAATTTTGATTGCACCATACCCATTATTGGTATGTTAATGCAGTTTATAAGATCTGTGAGTTTTCTTCTCTTCATAAAATTTTTTGTCATTGGTGAAATAATTTCAGTAAATTTAACTGAAATATAATTTTGGGAAAACACACTTGTTAGTAGAGATGATCTCTTAGATTCTTTGCTAAGGACAAAATCACTTCAAAATCTTAAATGCTTTTTGATTACTTCCTTCAGGTACATGTTGCCTGATATTTTAATGCTGTAATATTTTCTTTATTAAAATGATTCATTCTGGTTTTTTTATTGCAGGTTGTGTGTGATAGCAGACCTGAAGGTGAGCTTCAAAAGCAGAAATGAGAGTTTAAAATGTCTCTTTCAGAACACACAAAGGACCACATTTCTCATTCCTGTGACGTCAGCTTTAGTTTGAGGTTTCTCTATGGACACATTGCCTTGTAACTTGCTGTTGGCAGTAATAAAAAAGCCCAATAAGTCTCAGAAATGGCAAATGAACTGAGTTATTCCTAAGAAAAGCTGCTTCTAAAGTCCTGGCACAGCTCAGCACAGCCCAGTGATCCTTCCTTACTGACCTTGTCCTTGTGAATGTCACCCCGCCCTTACCTTTCAGTTTGGCACTGGGGAGAAAGTCCCTACAGACTGTTTGGTGTCATGATCAAAGTGAAAGATGCATTTCCTTGGCCCTGGGGAGAAAAATTCCAGCACCTGACTTGTATCTCAGGGAGCTGAGTTGTAGGATTGACCAATCACATTTTAAAATTAATAATCCCCTCCCCAGGGGAATCACACAGTGATGCACAGAAATAGAAATATGGTTACTATAACTTGAAGTAACTATTGTGTTTTACATATCACTAATCCTTTACAAAAGATCAGACATGCTGTATTTTATTTCTAAATGAAAATGAATCCTTGCCTAAAGGTTTATGAGGGGGCACCATAATACACTCTTGACAACTCCTTGATTTCTTTCTTTCTTTCCTGTTTGTTAGGTAAAATGCAAATACTAGACAACTTTGTTCTGAGAACGTGTTCCCTCATCACTGATGCAAGAATTAATATTTATGTTCAGCAGGAGGTAAACATCCTTGTTTCTAAGCAGCAGTTTCCTGGTTAGTGTGTTAACAGGCTTTGTGGAGACAGTTATTTAACTGTGCAGATGCTACAAAAAAGAGAATATTGTAGTGCTCTAGGATCAGTAGGGTTATATGATGTTTCTCTGGGAACATTTGTTGTTGTTTGTATGTTGGGGCTGTTTCAGGTTACTGACCTGGCGTGGTGGGCCTTGTTTGTTTGTTTGTTGTGTTTTAAGAGTAAATTACAAAATAGTGCTATTGACGTTCTGGTGAGGAAGCTGTATAAAAGCAGAGGAAAAAATGTGCTCTACAAGTGCCAGAAATAGGATTATGGTTGTTGGTTGTAAATTCTTTAGTTACTTGCAGGAAATTTGCATTTCGTCCAGTCCATTCCAAATTTCTCCAGTTTATGTTAGTAACCTCAGGTTGTCAGGGGATTTCCCCTCTAAAGAAAGGGAAAGTTACAAAAAAGTCTTCTCTAAAGGCTGCATCCCCAAAGGAAAGGCTTTTTAATGCTAATTAAAGGTACACTTTAGCTCAGCTATCAACTGCAGACAGAACTCTGGCTTTGGAAGATTTTCTGTGTTTTAACCTGCAAATAAGAAACAACTATTGAACTACTGTTCCCATTGAAACTAAGGTAATTTATTCAAGCTGAGGTTGTTTTAGTAAGATAAATACCATTTAAATTCATGTAGAACTCTTTGTCTTTTCTTGTTTTGCAGTTACTTAAGCCTGTTGCTTTCTTCAGTGGTATGAAATACATTACTAGGGCCAAAAATAAGAATAACTCAAAGTTTAACAAACTTACTTTATATTTAATCTTGCTCCCTTTTTTCCACTCTTCTTAGGTAATAAAAAAACTGAATTTATTGCTTGACAAGATCCCTCGAGATGCCAGGAAAAAGCTACTTTCTACAAAGGAGATGTTACTCGTCATGTAAATGATCTTCAGTATAATTTTTATATCATTCCATCATTTGCAGAGTTGGGAGGTGATTTTTACTAGGCTGTTGTGCAGATTGGTCCCTGTTTAACTCAACTTCTGCACTTGCTATTGAATTCTCAGTGGTAGTGGCTGTGGACAGGTATTCTCATGGGTTATTCTCCATTTGAAGCATGAATTTTCCTCTTTCCCAATCTGAATCAGGCTTATCCCCATCCCAGTTGTCATAAAATAATTAAACTCCTATTTGTAATGATGTGCTTAAAGCACAGTGAATCACTCACTGGAAGGTTGATCTGTTCACACTGGAAATTGTTCAACAGCACTTCAGAAAAGCAAACAGAATCAAAATTGTATCTGTCAGATGATTCAGGTCCCCAAGAAGAGCTTCCAGAGGTGTTTACCCCTTAGAAGTCTTACAGTTCTGTGGAAGCAGGGGTTTGTGTCATATATTGAAAGTTTATAATAAACCCTTCCTCTGGGCCTTGTGTTGCTGTCACCTTTTGATGAAGTGTTCCTTTGTTTGGCAGGAGTGAAATGGGGAGGACAATTTTGGATGCTGGAGGTGAGCTTGGGACTTAATTTCGTATTGAACTTCTTAAAAATTACGTGCAGACCCATTAAGAAACCAGAGAAGGCATTTGGAAGCTGCAGAATGTTGTGGTTAGGGCTATCTGAAAAATATAAATACTGCAAGAAAACAGTCTGCAAGCTGGAATGTTTCTGTGTGTTTGTGTATGGAAAACTCATTGAAGTTTTTGGTTTTCTCTAGAATAAAGGTTTTCAAATAGGAAAAATGATGAAGACATCAATCTTTGAGGCTGTGAGCTGTGACCATGGGTAGTAGTAGATTCCCTCAGGGATCACTTTGCTATCCAACAATTTCCCAGCTTAGAGAGATGAAAGTTGACATCTTCTCTCTCTTGTTTAAACACTGGGTGTGGCTCTGACAGTCCTGGAAAGTTTCATTAGTTTCATTTTGGAAAATAATGTGTTTAGTCCTCATTATTCTCATACTCCTTTTTCTAATTATCCTTTATGGGTGACATATTTGGATCTAATGAGCTCTACGTTATGTTCAGCACCGCTTACCCCAATTCCCTGATATTTTCCACCTCAGTAGTTACATAAATCTGCTCTTGGTGTGAATTATGTTGTGCTGCAGACTATGACACACAGGTGGCCATCACAGAAGCTCTGTGCAGAATGGTGTCAGAGAAGCAAAGGGGAGTTCTGGCCTCCCAGTGGTTTCCCATGGAGTTTGTGTCCACTGCATTTAAAGGAATTAAAGATTCGGAGTTTGAGACAGTAAGTCACACAAAGAATATTTCCAGGGAGGGAAACTTCCATTTTACAGTTCTTTAAGAAATTTCTGTGTTTTAATAGGATTGCAGAAAATTTCTTAACCAGGTGAATGGCATGCTTGGAGACAAAAGAAGGTAAAACTGATTTTTTTTATGCTAATATATTTTTTTGGATTTTATGTTTTGATTAAATTTCATGTTACCTCCCTGGGGTAAAAAATCACATTGATTGCTGGGATCTCTAAGTCTCTAAAGTTGTGAAGACACAATCCATTTGCTATGGTCAGATCTGCAAAATTCATTTACTGCATTGTAGAATACTTGAAAAAATATCCTTTTCTTACAGGGTTTTTACATTCCCATGTTTATCAGCAGCTCTTGATAAGTATGAGGTAAGGTTTTCTGCCTTCTAGTTAAGAAAAAGTGGAGATAAAATAAGAAAGTTACTTTTTTTCAGAAGTATACAAATAGGGACTGAAAGTTTGTCAGGGTTCAGACCAACATGAAGCTTCTTAGCTGGTAGTAATCAGTGCTCTCTGCTCTTACTGTTTTATCTCATTCTTTTTGTTTTAGCTCCAGATACCATTGGATGAAAATCTGGAAGAGTTTTGGATTGATTTCAACACTGGCAGCAGAAGTATTTCCTTCTATGTGGCAGCAGACGATGAAGTAAGCTGAGTTTTGGTTCCCGCTGGGTTGTCCTGAGGCAGCAAATACACATTCCTTGGAGTGTGTCGGATTTTATTTCCCCATGTTCAACATGTTGAACTTGTGTGCATTCCAGTGTTGATGGGGCTAAAAAAAAATCCAGGTTTTGTTGATATTTAGATCAAATAATTTCATAGTAATGCCTTCCTAATGCTGTTTGGGAATAGTTTAACACGTGCATAGTAAGCAATAGTGAAGTACAAGTTCCTGTCACTCTGTAGCAGAGGTTTAAAAAGTTGCAAGTTTGTCCTTACTGAATGCCTTTGATCACTGGATTTCTTTTTATTGTAATATAATATTTTTGTATCTTTCAAAATGTATTTTTCATGTAAGGATCACCAGTGGGAAACAGTCATTATACAAGAAGAAGATGTCAGCATGTACAGCCTGGAAGGTATTTGAACTCAAAAATGGGACATTTTATTGAATTCTAACCTGGATTTTCAATCTAATTTCAAACTGGTTAAAGTACTGACTTAATTCTAGCAAAGCAGAATTCTCAGTTAAATATTGTAGGAACTGTTTTTGTCAAGGACAAAATTGCACTACAGTCACATCTGCACTTTGGCCATGATGGTGTTATTTTAGGAAAATAATTTAATACTCATGTATTAGATTTATTTCAATACAAAGTAAGGTATAAGACAATGACAGGAAACCAAATTCCTTTTGAACTTGTTAGAACACTAAATACCAGTAATTTGTTTGCAGCCTGTAGTAAGTAACCATCAAAGAAAATTCTGTGGAATAATATACAGATTAAGTATTTCTAAAAAATTAAATTTTGAATTGTTTTACTAACAAAATTACTGTAAATTAGAGGGAATTAAATAAAATATTAATCTTAGTGCCTGAATTGAAGAATGGGTCATGCGTTGACAAACATTATATGAGATGCTGTTAAATTGAAATGAAACTGCTTTTCAAATTTTATTTTTGTCCAGAAAAAGATTCAAAGAAATTATTAACAATAGATCTAAAAAGCCCAATGAGTGTGGGCACTGTTGAAGGAGAGAAGTTTCTTTTATATTTTGATTCAATCTTGGAAATCAAAGATGTTACCATAAAGATTTATGGATTTCATAAATGTAAGGTAAGATTTAAACAGCTTTTTGAATAGTTTTTGATTGATTCAGACTCAATGTCTCATTGCACTATGAATGTTCCAGCTGTGGTTATTGGTATCTCTCCACACCAAGAGTTTCTCATTAACATCTCTGCTACAGAACAGCAGAATATGCTGAGCTTTGGGAAAGGTGCTTAATGAGGACAAGAGGAAATGGCCTCAAGTTGCACCAGGGGAGGTTTAGGTTGGATTTTAGGAAAATATTTCCACTGGAAGGGTTGTCAGCCCAGGCACAGGCTGCCAGAGCAGTGGTGGAGTCCCCATCACTGGGGTTAAGACACATGAGGATGTGGCACTTGGGGACATGGGTTAGTGGTGGGCTTGGCAGTGTTGGACTCAACTACCTGGAATGGTTCTTTCATTCTAAAATTGAAAATGAATTGCAACAAAAATGAACTGGCTGGGTCGAGAATATCATATTTTAATGTCAAATTTTGTAGATGTAATTTTCCAGAAACATGAGCTGGTTGCTTACAAATACTTTCAGAAATTATTCATGAGCTATCTTGTTTTGCAGTGCAATTATCACTCATGAATTTACTCATTTAGTAAAGCATTTTTAGCAAGCCACACCTTACTCCTTGCTGCTTGTAACAAACTGCTTTGTCCTGAAGTCTGGCTCAGGAACTCATGAGGGATGAAACTGCTGGGAATTCCTAGAATCTGTTTTCCTCTGTAATCTGATTTCAGACACTTATGATCTCTCACTTAAATATTTTGTTTCTTGTTTAAACAAAGAGCAAAGTGTGTATTTTGACATATCCCTTTGCAGGATTTCAGCAAGAAGCAGTGTGCGTCAGTAGCCAAAACAACTGTCCACATTGTCTTTGATGAAAGTGGATCACAGGTATTCTACCTCAGTGTGCTGAGATGGTTTCTTGGGTTTGTTTAATTAGCCTGATTATCCATAATTTATAATCATTCCCAGTAAAAACAAAGACTTTAAAGTATCAATAAATATAGATAAGTCTAAAGCCAGGCAAGTGGTGTCTAGTATGTCTGTATTGTTTTTTGGGGGGAGATATTATTATCCAAATCATAGAATAAAACAGACAAGTAAGCACAGGGCAAGTTCTTCTATGTGCATTGTTACTTGAAAACCCATCCTTGTAACCAAACTAGAAGTTAAGTTGGAAGTTTTTCAAACTAAAAGTCTGCAACCTCTGAAGTTTATCAGAATCTCCAGTGGGGGATGTGTTACTTCAGGTGAAGAAGTTACTCTGTGTGCTTGTATAAAAATAAAACATTACAAAATCCAAATATTGTATACAACTTAAAAGAAATAAAAATATTTTGTAGGTTCTGGTACCAGAAAGTCAGTTGTCACCAGGTTTGAAAGAAAAATCTGGAGAGAAGGAGGAGAAACTCAGTAAATACAAAACTCAGCAACCTCCTGGAAGTTTGAGGCCTCAGAGTAAAAATAACAGTCAAGAAAAACTCAGAGGTGATTCCTCCAAGGTAAGTAGGATTGTCAAAACAAAAAGGAGCAGAGAGAAAATGCATGTCAGTTTAAATATTTGTAATATTTAATAGTCTAAACCCCTTCTTATTTGACAGTTGGAATATAGTTAGTACTGTAGTAAGGGTTTGATTATTTTTCTTGTGACTTGACACTAAGCTATAAAAATCCTTTTGCTAAAAAATGTGTTAGTATTTTGAAACTAGAGTAATGTGACAAAAATAAAAAGGAATCGTTAATGATCTTTAGACCATGATGCTCTGAGAATTCTCTTTAAAGAGAAGTTTTTGAGGATATGCTCAGATGTCCCAATATAGAAAAACCAAGTATGGCCTCAGAGACTGCTGGGGAGGGGCTAAAAACTGAAAACAGTTACCTTGGCTTCATAGTGCAGCAGTGGGTGTCTTGCAGTAGTTCATAAACCTGCTTAGTTTGTAGCTTTGCAGAATCTCCAGGGAATCCCTTGGTGAACAAGGGACAGGATTTGCCCATACTTCATTGAATTAATTTAGAAAACAAAAACCATGAATCTCAGTTTAAAAATATTTTGTTGAAATATAACTGTGTAAAAATCACGTTACTTTGATGTCTGCAGCAGCAATTGACACTCCAATAATAGAAAGTGTCAAGAGGCTCTTGGCAATAAATTTTCTGAATTCTTGTGCTGTCATTCTTAAATCGATGTATGATGGCCAAGTTCTTTCTGTTCCTCAAGATAACTCCATCCCGTAAAAGGAAAGTGTCTGAAGCATCTGTGCTTATTCCTGGAGCTACAAGTGTGTCCACAAGGAGTCCACTGTCTTTTCTCAGCACATGTAAGTTTGCAAGTGCTTTCAGGGTAGAAATCCACTATAAATGGACTTTGAAACTCAGGCATGAACTGTGATCCTTGGCAGAGCTGGAAATGAAAAGGAAAAATGATAAAATCTCCTGAGCAGATGCTTTAAACTGGAAATGTTTAAGGGCCACTTGCTCCTGCTCCATAGACAGGGTGTGGGACAAGGGCTGCACTGCATTCCCAGCAGCTGAGGGTCACCTGGCACTTCTGCAGCTGTCAGGCAGCTGTTGGTGCTGGAGCCAGCTGAGAACTCAGTAAAAATATATTACAGTGAAGTCTTTAAATAGAAATCAAATATTTTCTACCAGAGCCAGCCTGTGACAAGCTTTGCTTTTGTCTCCAGACATCCACAGTCCATAGGCTTTTAGTCTCCACATAACAGAGTTGGAATCAATGGAATTATTAGAGCTCCATTAGGGGCTGGTGTCAAAACTAACCAGCTTTTGTTGGAGTTTATGGAATAGCAAAACTCCTCCTGTTGAAATGGGAGAACTGGTGGAATTCTAACACATCTCTGTTTTGTTTCAGCCACTCCTTTTAAAGGGAGATTTAAATTGCCTTTGGAAATGACCAGCTCTACTAAGAGGTCTGACAATGATGGAATAAATGAGAACAGAACAAAGAATTTCTATCAGGAACCTCCTGGAGTATGCATGTCCTCTGTAGCTAAGTCTTTTTCTTAGAATAACATTAATTTCTATTCTAATTTGTTCCTAATTCATATTATAAAGAGCTAGAGTTTTACAGTCAGCAAATCACTTTTAGAAAACAGTTTTACTTTACTGCATTATGTTTTATTGCCCTCTGGATTTCAGGTTTAGCATGTTTGAAGTCAGACTGAGCTCTAACAAAATTAGGCCCAGTTTGCATTCACTCATCAGTTCTGACCCCAGAATTAACTTCCTTTTTCTGGAACCTCAGTTCTTCCTTTGGTGTATAATAGGAGAAAGGTGCATGCAATAATTTCTGATTGATTGTGCAGTAGTGAAATAGTCATAAAACATAGAGTACTGTGCTTGTGAAATGTTGATGTCTTCAGCTTGCAGCATTTAAAGCATTGGTTTTTTTAGTGCATTTTTGATCAGGCAGCCACTACTATAAAACAAAACTACATAGGTGTCACTGACCTGCAGTTTCAGTATATTTTTGAGTCTTTTTTCTTCCTATTGAACAATAACTATAAAATAATATTTTTATATTGTTTCTGGTTGTGAATGTCTGCCTTGCTCAGATTCAGGTCAAGTCTGGGGACTCTGAAGCATTTTTTGATGCAGCCATGCTTTGGAAAAGGCTTTCATGTACAGAATGTTTTGTTTAGAGCATTTCTTTGGCTTTTATGGGCTGTAACTGGCAGTGTTACTTCCTGTGCTTTTTAGAGTGGGCAGAGATGCACAGTAGACAATGGATTTTGTGAAACAGACCAGATCAGGAAGCCAGATACCAGGAATAAGGCAAAAATTCATGGAAAGGTACTGGAACAGCACTTCCATAAAATGAGAAAAAGAAAGTCATGTTTTATTAGAGAAAGCACAAGTTTATGAGGTTGTGCTGCTTATGATCCTGCACTAATATTTCCTTTTGGGTGTAATTCCACTGCAGAAAACATCTTCTGAAGAAGTCTCAAAAATTGTACAAGAGGCCACAGAAAAGCAAACTTTAGGCAAGTAATTTTACGAGCATTGATAGTCCTTACTTTTAAAATTATTTTAATTTTTTCTTTTGCTATAATAATTGACACCAAATTAATGTCTCATTTAGATGAAGTGTTAGATATTGTTCCTGATTCTCAGCCAGTTGGGAGAAGCAACAAACCTTTGTAAGTACTGGAAAAGAATTCCAAGTCATTGTTGTCACTCACTTTGAAGGGAGAATTTTCAGGCATTACCAGAATTGATATTTTGTTGCAATGTAAAATGCTTTGATATCTCTAAGATACAATAATTTTCCTATTTTATAATTAAGACTCAAGTTCTGACGGTAGGATGGTGTTGTCTTTGTTAGGCTGCCTGGTCTTTTGGAGACTTCTTTTGATAAAACTGAAACATGGAAAAAAAGAACATTCCCTCTTCCTGAGAAGAATGTAACAACTGGGGACAAGCAAAAGCCAAATCCATCACTGGCACGTGCATCCCATCCAGGTGATGGTCACACTTGGTCAACTGTTACTCTCAAAAACAGATTCAGAGAATTGCAGTGATGCTTGCTTTTCCCTTCATTACTATTGGTAGTGAAAGAGCTGTGAAACAAAAAGCATTTATTCAGCTTTTTGAAGTACTTCTCCAGATAAACAAGTGAAAAAAAACCAGAACCAAGAAGATTAAATTGATACCATCCTCAGTGGAGAGTCAGTGTTGATTATTTGGAACAGAAACTGTTAAATACAGAAGGGAAAAATATTGAAACTACTACTGAAGTATGGTTTAAAACATTTCTTTCAGCCAGAGTGTCTGACACATCTTTGCATTCTGATCTTGCACAAGAGGACCCTGATGTTCTCCTCAGAAAAGAGACTGCAAATCCAAAACAGTCAAAGACAGTGAGAGTTTCTTACCTTTGTTTCTTCCACTTGCAATTAAGAGAATTGTCCAATTTTCAGTGTTTCAAAATTGGTGGGTTTACTGTCATGCAAGGGAAAATGGTTTTCAAATGTATGTAATTTAATCCATTAGGAGACATTTAATGACGTTTAGGGGGTTCTTAGGAACCTGAAGTTCTGTTTGCAGCTTTGTTCTTCTGTTGGGTGTTGAGTCTTAAACTGTTTTTATAGAAATCAAAGTCTAAAGAAATGGCAGATGCAGCCAAGTCACTGATCAGTAAAATCAGTGACAGATACAGAGACAAGAGTGATGAGAAGAGCAAGGCAAGAGATTCCCTGGGCTTTACCAGGTATGATGTGAACTATTCCTTTTGTGCTGTCTTTGTGTGCCTCTGGCTGTCTCTGTGATGTATCCATGAATGCTGAGAAATGAAAGGGACTGGGCTCTTTTAATCCATATTTTAATTGAGGTTGTATTTAAATGCATGAATAAATTTACTGGCTTTGATAAGGTTGGGATTTTTTTTTTAATGTAGCCACTATTCTAATGTCTATATTCTAATTAGCATCTAACAAAATGTTTCTTTATTTTTAGGACACATTTAAATAAATCCTGGGTCTCCAAGGTAACACATTAATGCTTTTGTTGGAATTGTTTTTAATATGTGGAAGTCATCAGGTATAAAGGGAAAGTTCATAAATACCATTGAATATTAAGTATCTGTAGATGTTAATTATACATTGACTGCAGATATGTTTTGCCATATTGAACTGTTGCTGATCAACCTGCTTATCTTCATGATGAAGAAGTTGCTTTTTGAGATGACAGTGTCTGTGAATGCCCAATCCAAATTTGACAGAGGACCTTACTTTTCATTTATGGATAGGAAGAAGTTCAGGACAGGACCCTAAAAACTGCTTCTTTTCTTAATATAACTGCTGGTCATGTTCTGTAAGTAGATACAACATTTTCAAACACAATTTCTGATTACCCACACCTGAATCTGTGAAATGTTCATTAATTCAGTCACAAAATTGATCTCTGTGTCTGTTTGACAGGGATGATGTCTACAACTTTAACATCAGCGGGTTTGATGAGCCCACAATCAAGCTTGGAGTAAGAAATAACTGAAATTTATACGTTATCAACAGAATAGGAAGGAAATCAGTCAAATGTTGTCTACTGAAAGTATAATTAAGATCTGAAAATTCAAATTATATCAGCAAACTAAGTGGGGGAGAAAGTTTGCCTTGTAAATACCTCCAGCATTCTCAAATATTGAACAATATCCTCTGTCTTAAGATTCTGGCCAGTTTAGGCTGTGATGATATTTTTCCTGAATTAAGGACTAAACAGTGTGTTAGGAATATCATTATTTTAAATTATCCTGAAGATGTCATTGGCATCCTTCTAATCCCCATTTTAAAGACACCTTTGTCCAGATGTTTGAGCAAAAAGAAAATCTAATAGTGATAAAAGACAATTTTGCTTCTTGTGGCTCAGAGGAGTGAATTGGGGAAGGTTGTGAAGCAGGTGGGTGGGAGCTCTTGTATTGCTTTGAGATACTGAAAGCTTCAGTCAGTTGTTGTTGGTTTTAACTGTCAGCTCTATTAAATCAATTCTAAGATAGAAATTACTGACCCTTAATTGCTGAGTGTAAAAACTAAGAAAAAAAAACTCCTTAGCAGTTACTGGCTGGTGGCCTGTTTAATTTTGTGCAGATTCTATAACCAATGAAAACTTTCATTTGTTTCTTCTCTGTTTGCATTTTTAGATCCAAGAATTGCACGTCACTGAGCTGAGTGTTCATAGAGAGACAAACAAAAAGGGGTAGGATGTTCTGATTGCTGATTATCCTAGTACAGCCTGCACTCTCCAGCAGGCAGTCACCATATTCCAGGGAATGTTGCATGACAAGAATATCTTGGCTGTGTTGGTTTTTTTTAAGCAATGAACATTGCTGTGTTCTCCTAGGCTGTTCCATGATTGTCCTTGGGGAAGGTGATAAAAAGAAAAAGATGATTCCATGAGGGAAATAGTTCTCCTCATGGAATACTACAGGGAGAGAAACTCCTAAATAGAGGGGGATGGGTTTTGGATAATGATCCTCCTGTGTTATGTACTGTCTACTCCTGCTGATAATTGGGACACAAACACAACCTTTAGGGTTTAAGGTGAACAGATAATTCCAAAATAATGTGGAAACAAAAGTAGGTGCCTTTGTTTGAATCCTTAATATAGATATCATGGTACTAAAATAGTAGAAAGCTTTAGAACAACTATTTTAAAATGTATTGTGTAAAGGTGGGTTTTATTTCTCTGATGAAGGAACACAGCCATCAGTAAATCCAGCACAGGAGGGAAAGAAGGAAAAAAGGTAAGGCCCAGATTTTTATGGACCAGCATAGCTTGTCCTTCTGCCTTTAAATACCAATTATGTGAGCAGACGATGTATAAAAATTAATAACTTACTAACTTTTTTGGGTTTTGTAGACTAGAAACAATCGAGACAAGAAGCATCTCTTTAGTGACTCAGACACAGAAAACAGGGGGGATGACAGCAAGACAGAGATTAGTTGGCTGCAGGAATCCAAGAGGAAGCCTAAAGCCCAGATAATTGATTACAGTAGAAGTAAAAAATCAGGGAAACCAATGAATACAGACAAAAGTAAGAATTTTTATTCATATTTCTGAAGCATGCTGCAGTAACTTTGTCCATAGATATGAAGTGCACAGCAGGGCATGGGCTGTGTTGCAAATATCATATATTTTTGTTGTCTTGTTTCCAAGCATAAAGAATTTTCAGATTAGTTCTAATAATTTATAAAGATCAGTTTACATAAATTCTGTATTTTAATGTGGAAAACTTTGGGAGGATGGGACAGTTACAGGTTATCAATTAAAAAAAAGTCTTTTTCAAAATAATGTGCTGAAAGCCGTTACTGAATCAATTAATTTGTGGGCATGAAAGTGATTGTGTTATTTTACAGCTAAAGCTAATGTCAAACATTAGAATATTTTCATCATTTTTCAACCTTTTTGTATTGTAACAGCAGATAAATACTCTGAACTTGCTTGTCACATGGATAAAGCTAAAGGCAAAAGTACAAATAAGAAAAAGGTAAATGTAAATTTGCAGCTAGAATTTTAGTATAGATTAAAAATATCTTAGTTCCCCCCAGAAACTGTTTTAAAATATTTTTTCATTAATATGTGACATTTCTCCCAGATAATTTGTTTATTAAATACAGTTTATATTAAATTATTAAATACAGTTTATTCTTTTCAAGTACTGTGTTCCTTTCATATAGCAATTAGCTGGTTTTTCAGTCATTAGTGAGTTAGAATGATTTTGTACACTGGGTGCTGTTTTTAGTAGTTGCTTTGGTAAAGTTAAACCTTTTTAGTTTCAAGTAATTAAACCAAGATATCTGCCATTGTATCTTATGTATGTATTAATGATTCTTGTTAACTGAAGATGGTTTTATTCTTCCAAAGATAAACAAATGTGAACCTCAGAATTCAAAAACAGATAAAATGATAGTAAAACCCACCAGAGAAAAACTCCCTCGAAGAGCAGCAGCAACAAAAAATTACAAAGAGCCTTCCAGTTCTGAGTCTGAGAGTGGAGAAAAGATTCCAACATGCACCTCTAAGGAGGAGAAATCCAAAACACTGGTGTGCAGTTCTTCTTGATTATTGAAAATCCATTCCTGCTATGTTTTTCAAAGTAAACTCTGCTCTGCTTTGTGCTTGGTACACCTGAATTTTAAGTGCCCAACAGAAGCAAATTGAGTTAATTTTGTTATTGTTAATATTGCCCCTTTTTAATGATGAGTATTGAGCTGCTAAGAAAATCAGTTCTAATTAATCTTCTTAGTCATAATAGATTTTGGGTTCTATTTATAAGATATACTGTGCTACAAAGAACTGTGTGCTGTGTTTTGAAATTGTGACAATATTTTGAAAATGTCCTACAATGGGAGGGTTTAGTGAGCCAAATCTTGTTGAGCTGATGTGATGCTGATAAAGCTGTGTCAATACATTTGCTGAATATCCAAATGGATTTTTAGTAAGGGAACACTGGTTGCTAAAACATTTCCCTTTTTTTAGCATAGCATGTCAATATATATGGAAAGGTTTCTAAATTTCATTCATTAAATCCTGAAACATCAGTAATTGGCTCCAGTAGTTAAGTAGTTCATAAGAATAGAAATTTATATGTGGAGTTAAAGAAGTTCAGTGTTTATTGATGTTGAAAACCTGGTCTGTTCAGGGATTTAAGTACCTCTGATGATGGTCCCCCTGCTTGATCAATGGTATCTAGATAATGAATCTATATCTGTCTTTATCAGCCTTTATGGACACTGTGGTTACAGGGATGTTTATATAACTTTTGTATTTTAATAGAAATATATGAATGGGGCAAACAAGGATTACAAGCAGCCAAAGGTACTGCAGATTGTACCTGTGGAGGCAAAGAGAGTGGAGAGCTATGTGCAGAAAGCACTGGTCAAATCCAGGAATTCTGCAGAGCAGAAGGAAATGGAAGTGCTTTCAGCTGAGAGCCCTGCCTCCCTTGAGACAATGAGATGTAGGTATTTTCACTTTTAATTTCTAGCAGTACTGAATCAAGAGATGGAGGTTAATTGAGGGTTATCACAGCAGTGCAATTTTACATTTATTTCATGCTTTTAAAATGAGATATCCCATCATTCCAGTTGTTCCACAGAATTTAAGGAATTGTTTTAGTATGTCACTAACACTTCTGTGGGTTGGTGCAGTTATTTGACATCAGGGTAATACAGAAGCACATTATGTCAGTGTTAGGACAAATCTGGGACTGCTGGAACAGTGGCAGAGGGAGAAAGGGCAAGTGTGGCAAGGCCTGTGCCAAATTCCACACATCTGAGACGTGGAAATTCCCAGGGCTGGAGCAGGGAGCAGTGTGGGGCTTTGGGTGCCCTTGTGTAACCCCCACTGCTGGTGCTGACAGTGCAGGAACTGTTTCCCAGGTGCTGAGGGAGTGTCAGGAGATGTCAGTCCAGAGCACAGCTCCAGTGAGAGGTCGCTTGGTCTGCAGGAGTCCACGCCAGAAGACAGGGAAATGCTAAACTCTGAGAGAGGAACCTCTCCCAGTAATTTCTGTCCACAAAACAAGAGTATGCCAAGTCTGGATGTAACTCAGTCCCCTGAGACAGCAGTTACAAAGCTGACATTTGGAAGGAAAAGCTTCTCACCAGTTTTAACTGAAGCATCTTTGGTAAGAGCATTATCCCTTCTCTAGAGTTGTTTTAACTGAAATTGTTCCATTTGGCTGACAACTGTTCTTTGCTTCTCCTCTCAATGTCTGGGGTTTTTTTGCTCATGTGCAGCTCAGCTTAACCACATATAAAACTGTCAGTGGTAAAAATTCCAAGGGAGCTGCAGCAGAAACCTGCAAGACTAATGAAGATACAAGTTTGCAACATAGCTTTTTAGACACATTTTCTGTTAAAGGAAAGCTTCAGGATATCACTAAACCTATCCCCAAAAATAAGGAAGAGGTATGTTCCTAAATTCTTTGCTCTTCAGAAGAGACCTGCAGCTCTTTTCCCTACTCATTTACAGGTGGTGAGGTTTAAGGGACATCTCCTTTCAGTAACTATTTTTTTTTCTTCGTATGTAGCTCAGCTTAACGACTTACAAAGCTGACAGTGGCAAACGTGCAAAGGGAGCTGTGCTGGAAACAGGGAATAACAACGAGGATTCAAGTCTCCAGTCTTGTTTTTCAGACACACTTTGTGCTAAAGGCAAACTCCAGGATGCCACCAAACCTCTCACTAAAAGCAAAGAGGTGAGTTAGTACATCCTTGCTCTCCAGAAGGGAGCTGCAGCTTGGCAAGGATGCCACCAAACCTCTCACTAAAAGCAAAGAGGTGAGTTAGTACATCCTTGCTCTCCAGAAGGGAGCTGCAGCTTGGCATCTCTGTTACCTCCTTTCCAGGTGCTGAGGTTTAAGGGAAATGCATCTCAGTATTTAACACAGACTTTGGGACCTGCTGATAGTTAATTTTCAAATATGGGAGATAAATTAGATAATTGTTTATCATATGGATGCAATGAATGAATTATATCCCAACAAGATCAGTCACAATTCATATTTAAAAAAAAATAACAGGGAGTAAATATTTTCTTAGTGACTTCCAATAAAAAATAAATTCTATTTCACAACATAAATGTGAGTTTCTGATGGAGACTTCTAAAAGCAATTTAATTTGGAAGCTGATAAATAAATGAGTGACTTTTCTTTTAGGATTGTGTAGCACCATCCCCATTGTCTGCTTCCAGCAGGAGTAGAGTACAGTCTTGGATTAGAGAACCTTATTCCCCCCTGAATGAGTCAGGTACAGACATTTAATTTAAGGCAAAAGACTTCCTATGTGTCTCCATAAGGGTTAAGAAAAATGTTGTATTTGGCATAATAATATGGCCAAAGTATTTTAATCTTCTTATATTTTATATATTTTCAGTATTATTTCATTTTTACTCTTTTTCTCATCTTCTCTGCTGTTTTAATTATCCCAAAATCCTGAAAATCAGGCTCCAAAATGCAGCTTTTGTAAAGAGTTATTGTGCTACAAATAAAAAGTTAGAGGATTTCCTACTGATACTGAAAAAAATGGAGATAATGGTTTTTATCAGAAAAAAACCCAGACTTGCTCATCAGTCAGAGCTCAGTTGAACGTGCCCTCTATAAATGTAATGGTTACTAATTTCTTTAAAATTCTCATGTTTTAAAGCCAAGATACATCCTCCTGGAGTTTGCATCCAATGAGTCAATAAAACCTTCTTTATCCTCCCATCTCATTGTTCTGAATAATGCTAAAATTCAGCATTGTTTCCATGTTTATTGAAGGACCAAGTGTACAGACATTCCTCAAACGAACTTATCACAGTGCCACAGAAAGCAGCTCTGATGAGGCAGAAACAAGCAAAGAGGAGGAAAAGAAAGGAAGGAGAAGAATAAGTTTACAGCCCAAAAAATTATTTAAAACAGGTGATGCTGCTACTTACAGAGGTTAGTCATGGACTGACAGTGCAAAGTTTTCAAATAATGTGACAAATTCCAGTTTTAACAAAGAAACAGAATATCCATAAAAAGGCATTTTTCATGTTAAAGAATTAAAAAATACTAAATATTTAGAGACTAGATCCATATAAAAAGTCAGAAAATTGATATGCAAATAGAAACTGGTTTCAGCCATCTGATTGGTGACATTAATTTATATATACCAAAAGCTGTCCTAGGCCCTGTGCTAACTTCACACTGGGGACTTTATAATACTGCATTTGACACGTTTTTGTTCTCTTCAGTGTCTGAAAGTGTCTCCACTCGATCTGTAAATGACCTGTCTGGTTTGGATGGGGAATTCTGGGGGCCTGATTGCTCAAGCATCAACATTTGTCAGCAGCTCCAGAAAGAATTTACCAAGAAAATTGAGGCAAGACCCTTCATGTGCATCACTTGGGGGTTACATGAGCACATGGATGACAGCTTGGCTTGCACCACACTACTACATTTTTAAAGGGGGGTTTGTTGTGATATTAAGCAGTTACAGTACTGAACATATTACAGGGTTGGGGTTTTTTTTCCCTAAAGTGCAAATAATCTGAATTTCATGTTAAAACATCCTTTTAGAACCGCTCCCGGAAAATGGATAATTTTAATAAGCAAACACTGAGAACTGCACATCAGCATTTGGCAACAATGAGTTACCAACTCCATGAATGCAGGTCAGTAATGGCAGATTTCTGTTAAAACATCCTTAAAATGCAGTGAATACCTTCTGCAAGTAACTTGCTTTCTTTTGGTAGGATCAGGCAGTTGGACAAATTTCATTTTACTCTCACTGAGGAACTTGAGAAATTTGAAAAGGACTCTCAGTCCCTGAAAATCGTGGAAAAAGAATTCTCGGTTTGTATTTTAGTTGTTTGATCATGGGTACAAGGGAATTCTTGTGGAATCTGTAGATCATTCACATCATCTTTAACTTAATGTTATTAATTTTGATTTTTCAAAGCCCTTACCATTTTGCTTCTGGTTGGGTCAAATTTCAAATAATACATTTGAGGTGTCAGGATGCTCTTAGAATCCTAAGGTCACTCTGTGTTTTCCTACCTGTATCCACTATATGAATTCCTGTATGTTTTTCTTCCTACAATAAACTCCTCCAAGTGCTTGAATGGGCTGGGTTTTTCCAGCTCCTGTGGGGGCTCTGTAACCCCTGCCCCTTCCCTGTTGAGTCTGTGGTTGTCATTCTGTTCATATTAGAAATTAATGACTTTTAGTTTGGAAAATCAGTTGCCATTGATTAGCATCTCTTAATATTTTTTTTTCCAGACCTTTTGGAAAAAGCATTCCCACACTTTTAGTACGTACATGAAAAATGAACAGCAGAGGTCAGTAGGGTTCCCTAATCCTGGGATGAGATTTGTGTTCTGTTCACTTGAGGGAGATCAGCACAGCTCCTCTTCTCTCTGCAACTCCTTCCATAAAAGAGAGATGGTTGATGAGAAAATAAGATTAAAATGTTCATGTAATTATTCGCCAGCTAAATTTCCCCACATACCTGAGGGACTGTTCCAGCAGTAACAGTGGTGGGGATATTTATCCATGCTTGAAGTGCAAATGCACTCCCAACAATGGGATGTATTTGTGCTCTGTGTAGGAACTCCTTAGGTAGCAAAGCTGTTTGAACTGCCTTTATTTCTTTAGAATTCAGATTCTTAAAACTTCCTTTGAAAAGAATATCTACCATTCTGTTGGCTGTGAAGAAAATGTTTTTACTGCAGAGGTATGGTGAACTTCTTTTTTGCTCATTTTAATAATTCCTTAATTGATAACAGTATTGACTATTTTTCCTGAAGATTTTATCCTCAGCATTATATTAACAATACATATTTTTTTAGCTTTTGCCATAAAATGTCCCTTAATTTCACGATATTCAGTGTTTATGCCTACATTTCTCCCATTGCAAGGTGTGTGCAGTTATCAGGACTTATTCTGGATTTTTGACTTTATTGGTGTTACTCATCCAAGAAAGAAAAAAAGTAGAACATCCTTTTCAATAGGCAGGTGGCTGCATGTGCATCTGTATGTCTTGGTTATGACACATTCAGGGATATCACTGTTTGCTTGAAAATGTGGTGGCACTTGTAAGCAGAGGACAGACATTCAGTGTCTTTTTGTAGATGCATCTGATGAAAGAAGACATAAAAGGACTCCAAGAGAAATTTCTAAAAGAAATGGTAAATAAATTTTTCTTGTCTTAATTTTTATTTATTTCTTGCAGTTTGAACACTAAATTACTAAAATTTTGATTTCTAGTCCCCTGTCAAAAATAAAAATGAATCAGAATGCAAATGTCCCTGACTTATTTAAAACCTTACCTGGGTGATGGGAGCCACAGGGAGATATGAAGGAACTCGTTTGGTTCTGAGTCTTAAGGTTGAAAACGATCATCTTTGATATGCTAAGCATCATGTACAGTTCACCAGGATTGCAATACCTTAAATAAAATCTGCCTTGTTTCCAAAGCATGTGATAAACGTGGTCAGTGATAAAAGTGATAAATGTAATTGTTTTGTACAGCAAGAAGAGGAGCTGTGTAACGTTCGCAGGGGGTTGCAGACCTTGTTTCAATCAAAGGCAGAATTCTGAAGTGATTTTTCAGGTTCCTTCCTGAAATTTGAGGTGAATATAAACACTTTTGTAATGGAAAATTTGGTAACTTTTTCTTTTTCTTTTTTTTTTTTTTCAAACTCAAGGAAACTACTGTAATGAAAGCATAGTTTCCTTAAAAATATTAAATCTGTGTGGATAAGACTTACCCACTCACCTGAGATTTGGAATTATTTTACTGAGTCTGCTAAAATATAATATGCCATTTTATTTTTAGCACATGCTACTTTTAAATAAGTCTTTAACAATTTTTATAGGTTACTTAACTGACTTGCAGAGAAATCACTTTGAATTGCACTTTGAATCTACGTATTGGGTCTGATCCAGAACACAAGTCAGGAGTTATCAAACCACCTGGTTTGATCTCAGTCCTGTTTGTCTGTGGTCTTGGACTTCAGCAGGATTTTCTGAGAGAGAACACTCTCCACACTTGTGTTGGAACTGTGTTGCAAATCGTTCTATTAAATAAGTCAAGAAAAACATGCTGTCTGTTGTGTGTTTTACTCAATGTCATTGTTATTTTGCTTTAAATCAATAAGAAGATAAAGCTGCTGTGCAAATATTTTGGGTAAGAATTTTAAAGCCACAAGGCTGTGTTGTCTCTGGAAATAATTACACTGAAATTTCCAGTAAATAATTTGGTCCACCCATCCCATTTACATCAGTGTACGAATGTTTTCTGAGCTTCTGATTTTTGTGCGGTTTGGGGTTTTTTTGAGCCTGTGCTCACTGTGATCTCCACTAGATGGACTCCGTGAGATGTTAAACTTGTCGTTCCACTGGTCTGATTGAATTTTATCTGAATGAAGCACGACTTTTCTCTAAACTGTACAAGGTTTTTAAAGTGCACTGCAAGGCCCAAATTCCTTCTTACAGTGAGGCCACCTGGGAAGAATAATACCACTGCCTTGTTTTAGTTCGTGACAGGAATTGTGCACCGCAGGCCTTTTCCCTCTCCCGTTGGGAGGACCCTGCCCGACAACAGCCTCCCTGAGCGAGATGTGCCCTCTGGGGTGTGAGCCCAAACTGCAGCAGGAGCCGGGCACAGTCCATGGCCCGGGGAGTGTGCAGACAGCACTGACCCCCCCGCAGCGGGCAGGCAGCGCTCAGGGCTCTGCAATTGTCCCGGGTTGTGCCTCCCGAGGAGCGGAGCAGGGGCCGGGCTGGCTGAGGAAGGATCGGAGCACGGGGAGGACGGAGCCGCTCACAGCTACCCCAGGGTTCAGCTGCAGCAGTGACACAGCTCAGGGGCACTGTTTGATATGTAAAAGCTGCTCTAAGTTGCTCGTACAGTATTTTTCTTTTTATCATGTTTTTCAATATCGTTTTCATGTGGTTTAGATCATATTTATTGCCAGTGTGCATCCCTGCTAAACAGGACATACTGTACATGGATTATTGGCCAAGTTTAGTTTGTAGTTTACAGTGGCTCATCTGCTCTGTTCAACCTGAAAATGCTTCTGCTTCTGAAGAAACGTTGCTCTCCTTTGTGTTTAGCCTTTTTTTATATTTCACCTGGACTATCATTATATTGTTAAAAATTAATCCTGTATTATTAATAACAAAATGATAGATATATGTATGTTAAAAGGCTAGTTATGATGTTATATATTTCTGTGAAAAGCCAGCAAATTAAAAAATCACAATAAAGAGGAAAAAACTCATATTTTGGATCAAGTGATGGGGTCATTCAAGTCTTCAGCTGATAGTCACATAAGACAAACATTAAAATGTTGACACCACCTCTCCCAGGAGTCCTTAGTTCCTTCTCTCATTGCACTGACACAGACTTTGTGTTGCACTGTGTGTCCTTACCTTCCATTCCTGCCTGACAGCGTCTCCAGGAGCAGCTCCAGTTCCTGTGATTGCTTCCCCCCATGGGACAGAACTGACTCTGTGTGGGGCTGCTCCCCACCCCACAGCAGTTCAGTGCTGGTCTGTACAAGCACTTTGACAGGCTGCATTTTATTGTTTTCACACTTCATGGAGATCATCTCAATGAAGCTACAGGACCAAGAGTGCCTCTCTCAAGTTTTTAACATTGAATGACTCCCTAGAATGGCAGCACTTCAGAGTCTTGCAGAGAAATGTCTTGTGAGTGGATTCACCATTTTTTGCTGTCTCATCACGTGTGGTTTCCAGCTATCCATGTGTTATTTTTCTCACAAGTATTTTTTTAGTAGTATTGAGGAAATCTTCAGGTGGTCCTCTATGTCAGGCATTATTAAAATGTCTGGCTTTACATTTTTCTCAACCAGTTCTGTTTGCTTTGTTATTAGCATTTAGTAACTTTTTTCTTCTTACTGTCAAGAAAGCATTAATGGTTATTTGTTTGCTAAACATCAAAGTACATAGTTACATTTCTGCCTCTGGGTGTCAAATTTAGTAATTTTGAATAACACTGAACCAAATTGTCATTTTAGAGGGTCAGAGCCTCAACTGGTGCAGCGACAACCAGCTTATGCTATTCCACAAGATGGAAAACCTTAGTAGAGATCCTTTTGCAGACTCTGTGTTGATGAAGAAGTCAAATTGTTTGGTACATAATAATTATAATCTCTTCCCAACTATCCCTGGGAAAAAAAGAGCTTTAGGAAACATGTTCTTTTCCTGCAATAAGTAGTCATTTAATTAAAGAACAAAAGTAACAGGAATCAAAAATGCTTGCAGCTGTGATTCTGTTAGACAGTATATAAAAAAGAATGAAATTATAATACATTAAATTAGTTTTTAGAACATGAACTTAGGTGTTTTACAAACTAATTGTGGTAAGTTCAAAATGTCTTGTCAACATAATACTGGATGACAGAGTGTCATGTCCGTTTATGTCAGAGGCCTTGGAATGGTAAAGCCTGTACATGCACAACATCTCCTTTTCCAAGGCAGGCTGCAAAGCAGTTCCACACAGGTGGGAAAGGAGAGGAGGAGGCTCTTCCAAGTAGCTTCACTTCAGTCTTTTTCAGCAGCTTGTCCCACTCCACAGGCCAGACTCTTCTGCCTCCAGAGCTCGGGGCTGGCGTCCTGTCCCCAAGTGCTGCAGAGGCTTCACTGCAGAGTCCTTCTGTCACATCAACGTCCAGGGAGCCTGCACTGAACCTCAGGGAAGGACTTCAGCGTTCCCTGATGTGTGTTCAGCAGCAATATCAAAAAGTAAAGACAGATTCTTCTCAGAAGAAAATTTCTATGGCCTGTGAAATCTAGGAGAAAAGAGAGACATTTTTCAAACCACTTTGCAATAGAACTCAATTAATTTTTAATCATTCGTTTTATGTTAGATTAACAAAATTTTTAAAAGCCCACAAAACTATTCATTCTGTTTCAAGGTACAGTGCTGAAGAATATTAGCAGCTCTTAATTTTCCCAGCACATTCCCACCCCTATGCCACGACTACAGAGCAGATACAGTCCTCAGGGCCCGGTGTACCTTGTTTACATTTCTTTGGGAATGCAATTACAAATAGAGGTATGTAGTTGATGTGGGTTTTTTCTTTTAGTAAATGAAGCCACAGTTTGTCATGGGTAGCAATATTCTTCATTGTGCTGTGATGTTCTTTTTTAAGAGTTCAACAATGTTGAAATGCTTTATAAAGTAGGAGATACTGTTGGTGAAATGTTTGATAGTCTTGTGAGTCTGGAATAAATATTCTTCTTGCTCTGTAGGCTTGTCCTTTGGCTGAGATCCATAATTAAAGCCCCAATCAGTTGTAATGCCCTAGCACTAACTGTAAATTGGAAGACTGTTTACTCCTAATAACCTGAACAAATTTCAAAATCTCTCATTATCACCTACTCAAACTCCCCAGGTAGCTCCAATTAGGAAATGTGTAGCTCACTTCCAGACTGCAACTGCAGCCATCCCTTTTCCCTTCCCACGTTTCATACCATCAATGCAGAGAAGCTGCTTTGCCCTTAATGGTGCCTTTCTGAAGTATCAGTGACTGTGGAATCAGCCTCTCATATTGTTTCTCCACTTAAAGAAGGGAAATGTTTTTATGTGTGTTTAAGCACAGTCCCTGTCACCAGAGCTGGCACATGGAGCAGGCACTGCCCTGCCCAGGATCCCAGTGGCCCAATCACGTGGAGAGTGACAACAATCCAGACCTGTTCTCTCTCCTGACCTCCTCCTGACAGGGACTTAAGTGTCATTAAGTTACCTGGGGTTTGCTCCTTCCAATAGCAACTGCACTGACAGGGAATACTGAAATCCTCAGGCTGAATCCTTTAGGACAAATCCAATTAGAACCAAGGCATTACCCCTGGGCACTGGCCTGTTATGGTCAGTGCAGTTTTGTTTTTCTGAGCAGGGAATTTTCTGTGTTTATGGTAAGGCTGCAGACTCAAGTGCATTTAATTCAGAGATCTTTATACAGTGTTTTAAACTATTCTACTTTAAAAAATCATATTTTTTCTGTGTTACATACTTTTTTTTTTTTGTCCTATCTTTGAATCTCTGGTGCAAGGAATGCCAGCTGAGGGATGCTCTGGAGAATGTCTGCAGGTTTCTTGGTATTTGCTAATAAAAGCCCCCCCAAAAAAAATCAGAAAATTGGGTTTTCTTCAATTTTCTTTTAGCATTAATGTCCCTTTGCATATTCTCCCATATCCAGCATGTAAGAGTAAAATCCACAGGTTCAGGACTCAGGCAGAGTTTTTAGCAGGCAGCAGAAATAAACATCTAGAAAACTGACCTTGTCAAATGTTTGCTTGATGCATGAACCTCCATTTCATTACTTTTGTATTCATTCAGCTCTTTCCGAATTGCTGCCTAGGAATTGAAAAGAGAAAAAACATGAACAAATAATTTTGTGTTTACAAGGAAAATCCCAGACCTGCAGAGCAGAAGAGTTTTCTGGGGTAGAACCAGGTATTGGGTACATATTTATATATACAGCAGAGCACTCTGTGCTGGTAGAAATGCTGAATATTTGGGTTGTATGGATTGGTGACACAGTACTTCTCATTTGTTATTGATTGCTGCCAGGGTCACTGCTGTCTAGAAGCAATTCTGACAGAATAACACCTCAGGGCTGGTTGTCTCACATTTAATAAGATTCCAGTTAAAATTTATTAAAGATTAAGAGAAGCTGCCAAGAAATTGATCCATTTTTCAGTCACAAATGCAAAGGTGTAGCTCTGACCCTGACTTCCTGATGTGTGCCACCAGTATGTGCAGAACTGTCACTTTCTTAAACCTGCCTTGTTAATTGAAACATGAACATTGAAACAGTAAAACCAGGAAAAGTCTAATTTTAATAAAAGTACACACAAGGAAAATATAAAACCCTTATTCCATTGATTACTAATAGCTTATTCACCATTTTTAGAGAGCTTGAGAGAACAGCTACTGGAGTAGAAGGGCTCTGTTCCTTGTCTGAGTCCTCTAAACCCATTTGTCCCTTACTGGGGAGATCCTGGGATGGAAACCAAAGTGTTTGATATCCACATCTCAGCACAAAGCCACATTAACTGTCCTGTGTTTGCCATTTTGCCAGTAATTGTCTCAGCATCCTTCTGCTTCTGCTTCCTGCAGCCCTGAAACTTCCCAGCTGTTCTGGCTGGAATGATGGTGAGCTATTCTTACTACCAAGCATCTAAATGTGACACATAAATGGGGATGTAAATCAGCTACGTGGCAGGTATCTGATGGGACAGAATGAGAAATCATGCTCCGGAGAATGTGGGTCCAGTGACTCCTTGAGCATTCACAGGAAACAGGACAGGAACCTTTGCATGTTTGGGACAAAACTTCCAGTCTGAGAATAAAGGTTACTCTACTGGCTGGAGATGGTTTTGAGTTGGAGCCCAAAAAATTGTATCCACCTTTTTGGGTGGGTGGGTGGAAGCCTTTCGAGTACTAAATAGACTTTTTTATGACATTGGTATCATTTCAACATAAAAAGTCATGGAAAAGTTTACAGAGATGAAACGTTGCAGAGGTTAAAGTCTGTTGAGAATGTGATGTGTCTTCACAGACAAAGCAAGGAGAAAGCAGAACTTTGTGGTTGTGTCAGTACCTTGTCTGCTGCTGACAGTCGTGTCCATGGTTTGTCTGCTCTCCTGTCGTAGTCCTGTGCTTTTGCCACTTCCACATAATCACTGAATCGAATCAGGATCTTTCTGTCTCTCAGTTCATCAACTGTAGGTCTCTGGTTAAGCTGTAGTCAGAAGTTTTGGGAAATAAACCAGGGTTAATAACAAATGAATCAGTAAAAAATGCAATATTTTCTTCTTGTATCAGTGTGCATTTACACATATGGAAAACCACCCAACCCTTGGAAACTCCATATTTCATCAAATATTTCATCATTTGGACGACTGCTAGGGGAATAATAATGGTTTAAGTGGAGCTGTGGGCTACAGCACAGTGCCTTTATAATGGACAAAAGAAGAAAATATTTTAACCCAGATATTGATAAAATATATTTTCAAAATGTAAAGGAATCATGATGCATTTTTTATGATCTCTGGATGATTCTGGATGCTTTAGAATGTTCTGCTACAGGCAGAGGCAGATTGTCTGTGTGAGATTCTCAGCACTAGACCCACTGTAAGAATTTCAGTCTAGCTTTAACAAGTTATCAGCATATTTGGTCTGTAATTCCATTAGGGATTTCTAGGAACAGAATAACAAGATCTCGTTCTTATTCTGAGAATATTTTAAATGCAAAAAGAAATGTAGTATGAGAGCAGACCTGGTGTTCCACAGGGAATCAGCTCTGCTACAAAGAATGAAAAAGTCCTTTTCCAGCAATGGAGCTGACAAATATGCAGTGTGTAAACTAATACCCATTTTCTGAGTAAGTTGACATGTAAATATTCTACTAAATCTAATCTAGCTGAGATAAGGTAGGTACATCTATAATCCATATTACCAGACACTGCTATCAGATACTGCTGAGGAGGATGCATATTAAGGGAGGTTCTCTGTAATAACTTCTATGGCTGGTTGATATTATAGTAATTTTGCTAAATTTCTAAAAGCTAATAGAAGATATTGCAAGACCTTACCTTTCTTGTCAGTCTCTGCTTGATTTCCCTTCTCTCTTCCTGTTCTGTTTGGTCATTTCGTTCTGCGGAGAATATAAAGAAAAAGATGACTTTCCTCATGAGGAAGTTTGGTGTTTTCCCAAGTTCCAGGCAACAATGAGCCCAGCCAGATAAGCAGCTCGTAGCTGTGTGTTGTAATTCAGCGCATCTCTGGTGTGTGCTGGAGCACGGAGTCACCTCTCTGTGAGGACACGGTGCTGGTGCCAATGCCAGCTCTGAACTCCACGGGGATTTAATGAAACAACAGCAGCCACACCAACGCTCCACTCAGATAAACTTCAGAAGGAAAATCAAAACACTCCATAGCTGATCAATCATCTTTTTTCACTCTCCATATTGCTGGAGCCATTCATGCTGTCAGATGCTGAGGAGCCTCATTGCAGCACCACGAGGGAGAGCCCGTTCTGTCCTCAGTCCTGGTCTCTCAGTCTCATCACTCTTGGCACTGACCTGCACCTTGGCTTTCCCTGACATGAGAGCCCTTTCTCCTGCCAGGCTTCCTGTGCAGAGTTCTGCTCTGAGCTCAGCCCCCTTGTCTTTGTGTGTTGTGCCTATTAACATTCGAGCCATGAGAACTCCTACACACTGGCTCTAAAAATAGCCCTGAGTGCTGTAACACTGTGAAATAGATCCCCTGCCTTAGGAAACGAGTTAATGGCGTTTCTATTCCCAGTACTAGCTGTTACTAAATTAAGGCGTGAGCCCGTGACCTGAACAAAGCTGCAGAGCCAGAGAAAAGGGTTTAACCATTCAGGGATTCTCTGGGTACTACTGTGAGGTTTATTATACCACCTGCATTAGATATTTGCAGTGTTAAAGCACACACGTGATTTCTACTATGCCTCCAAAAGCCACTAGCACTGCAGATGGATTTCCAGGATATTTTTAACAATGAAGATTTTTTCTCCCTGATTTTTACACTCGTTAGATGACACTGAGATGCAATCAAATCTATTTAAAATAATATTGTAGTGCACAGCTCCACCTGGCTAGGGTAGAAATGTCAATCGAATTTAAAATGCTATAATGTGCTGCATTACAGTTCAGTGGCAAGGCACAAAATGTAAAGAGAACAGGTCAGCTAAAATTAGTGCTGTGTCAGGGATGAGCAGCTATTTCAGTCTGCAACGTGTAAAAGGAGAGCAGCTTTCAAAAGTAGAGGGTGTTCTTAGATATAGAAATACCTGCAAGAACTTATTCATTCAGCTTTAATTCATGCATTTTAGAGTAGATATTCCTATTTTGTGGGGGGGGTTAATTAAAAACAGGTAATTTTCTGTGATGTAGTGCCTTTTAAAGATATGATGTGATGTGCAGTGAGAGAATGCCCAGAGAAGCTGTGGCTGCTCCATCTCTGGAAGCCTTCAAGGCAGATTGGATGGGGCTTGGAGCAACCTGGTCTAGTGGAAAGTGTCCCTGCCCATGGCAGAGGCTTGAACAAGGTGATTTTTAAGGTCCCTTCCAACCCAAACCCTTGTGTGACTCTGTGTTTCTAATTCCCAAAGAAAAGCCAAAAATACACCCTTCTGATCAAAAAATACTTTTCCAAATATACTAAATGTGTAGTAACCTATTTCTATTCTCTTGGGTTCAGTGTTTATTTCCAGCTCCAAGAAATAAAAGAAATAGTTCTTTTACAAAAAAAAAATAACCTGAGATTTGATATGAAATGCTGGCAGGGGATTCTAGAACTCAGGCATTATTGCTCAGACAACCCAGAGAGGCTTTTCTCATCACCATCATCCTGCCCACACAGATCCATTCATTGCTGAGGGCTGCTTTTGTAAATCTCAGCAGAGATGCTCCCAGTTCTGAGGGGGCCTGTGCAGAGCTGGAACTCATTCTGAGCTCTGCCAGCTCCTCAGGGAGCTGTCAGCTCTGTGTGACACTAAAGCATCTCCTTGGGTTCAGAATGAAGCAGGGATTGTACAGTGGGGTTCAAGAGATTTCTTGGCTGGGAGTTCAGCTTTCTGTTGGGTACAGCAAGGACACATCTGACACCTGGGCTGGGATTTTAGTTCATTTGCTTTTCATGCTTGGTGGAAAGCCAGCAGTGTTTCTATGGTTAAAGAACTTGGAAGATCAACAAAATTGTAAGACAGTGCTGGCCTTAAGTTTGCTTTTTAAGTATTACTTTTATCTCAGAAACCACTCCCTAAAGGAGACAAGAAATCACTTTTTGAAATCTTGCTGAGATTTGCTTTAAAGTGACAGTAGTTGTACTTTTCAATATGCTTCTCTTTTTACCAGAGTTGTACAAATGCGAATTCTGAGTTCATAAAAGAACTTCTGTTCCAATTATGAACATCAAAGATGCTGGGAAATGCACAACTTAAAACTGCACAAAACCTTACTACACCTCTGGAGGAGGTTGTGGAGAATTCACTGAAGGGCTTTTATACTGCCACAGCTACACAGGATACTCAGCTTTTTATATAATGGCAGAGGTAAATAAAATGGAAGTGGTTCTGATCCCAGCTGAACCTGTATAAAGCCTGAGCAACTCAACAGAAGTCAATAAATTTGCTCCATGCTGGGAGCCCTTTAAATGAGATACAAATCTAGACCAGTATGTTTAGCTGGTATTCAGGAACTATCTTTAATTCTGCTTTATCTTCTTTCTGCTTTATCTCTCTCTAAGCTCATTATGTGAATGTATTCAAACTTTTTTATTATTAAAACTGGTCAGTTTAACCCAGATTAAGGATGTAACCAGCACACTTCAAAAAAGTAAACACAAAGGAACAGATTTTTTCAGTGGAGATCAGCTTTTCCTTAGCCATGAAAAAAACCCTGAAGAAACAGATTTTCAGAAATCTTGGTTACTGACTCTTGAAAATCTGTCCCTCAGTAAGTTCAGGATCTTGGGTCACTGCATTTTCCTGCCTCTCTGGTAGATGACAGGTGAAGTTTGGCCAAGTTCACCCACTCATGTTGCAAAGAGGGTTTCCTTTTCCTCCTTGAGCTGTGCACATGCAAAATAGAGCTCATTTTACTGTGTGTGATCTGTGCACTGGATGTGTACAGAAGATACTGCTAAATATAAGTTATACTGTGGCATCCTTTTGTATGAAAACTGAAATGAAATCCCAAATAACTTCAATGGCAAGAGCATAAGGTTTTTCCCTAGGAACCACTGAGAAAGTTCTGAGACATGAAATTTTAGGTGATGCAATGTTGATTACTTTTTTCCTAGTGAATTACAATTGCATGATTAAATATAAATTAAACAGTGTAGGCAGCACTGCCTGTGTGATAGATTTTTGTGGTTTTATGCTTTATGCTTGTTTAATGAGAACCTATAGTTCACATCATTTTGAGTGATTTTGTCTTTCAATGCTAAAGAGACAAAATAGCAGCTGGATTCCCCCTTTCGAGATCCAGAGTGGAGACAATTTCAAAGCTGTCTCTCACCTTCCCCTAACTCAGCAGCTTTAAGGGAAGGGATTATGTTCATCACTTGTTTGATCCCTTGGAAACATTTAGGAGAAGAGTTGCAAGTTTTGCCTTATGAATTTGAGAGATGCTGAGAACACTCCCCTGTGGCAGGCCTGGGACTGTCCCTCTAGTAATTCTGATATCTCAGGCTGATCTCTGACTTGGCTTTGGGAAGATCTCCAGTGACATGAACAAATGGACCTGGGGAGAATCACATCTCTGCAAGGATGCTTCCCCCTTCCACTGTATTGCCAGTGCTATTCAGTGTTTGCCTTGAACATCCATGTCCTGAAAAAATGTCACTCCAATTCTCGTGGCACTGTGACACTTGGATTGTATTCCCCTCTTGGACACCAGTAACAGTGGAATCAGAATGAAAATTATTTGAAAGCCTGAAGCTGAACGGTTCTTTTTGTCCTAAAATTGCAACTCTTTGTGAAAAATTAAAACTTTTAGGTACAGAAAATATTCCCAGTGAATTAATTTGTCTATTTAAAAATAATATGTCCTGGCACTGCAATCACTGATTTCAACAAACACACATCAAATACTTTAGGAAAAAAAAAGTACTCACGTTTCAGTATATTCCTTCTTTCTAGCTCCTCAACAGCGGGTCTTTGGCTGAGTCGCCTGCGGAAAAACACCAAAATCACATTTTGTACCATGCCTGTTCTTTGGGAAGTCTGTAGAATTCTGACTTCTGGTTGGTGTTTTCCTCAGGAGGGGACTACAAAATCCTTCTCCAGGACTTGTGAAGAAGGCAAAAGAATCCTGGCAGAGAATTCTTTCTTATATTATTTTTCCCAAATGCCAGTAACGCAGGTAAAAGTTCTCCTCTAGTTTGCTCTGCTGTCAGTGAAACGCTTCCTCGGAACATGCATCCTTTTCATCCCACTTTCCAGACAGTCAGCTGGAACCAGCACTCTTCAGAGCTCAAATTCACTCTCAAGGTGGTTATCAGAGGAGTTTCAGAGTGATCTTCTGCCTCTATCACTGCCTTCACCTCTTTAATCACACGTAGCAGCGCATTTCCTTTTCTCTACTCACACCAGCGGTGCATCCTGACAAAAGGCAGACTGGCCAGAAATAAAGCTCTCCTGTGGCTTCCCGAGTGCACATCTAGCAGCCCAATCCCCCAGCTCTGCTCCTGCCTGCCGAATGCAATTCGTGTGCTGCTCACAGCCTCGCGCTGTCTGAACAGAGTGTCTTAGTTCCACCTCCCCTTTTTAGTAGTGCTGCCTCAGGATTGAGTCTTCAAATCATATGATCGGTGCCACAGCGATTTTATTGCACATACTAAATGAGACTCCCCCACGAGGCACTGTGGCATCTGCAGAGGATCTCAGGTAATTGGAGCCCTCCCCTAGGCAGGCACACACACACACAGAGGCTGCATTTGCTGGCTTTCATGTCATAATCCAGCCAGCAGATCGGAAAGAGTTTCCGATGCTTCCTGGCCTGCGTTCTGGCAACGCTGAGGATTCTCATCGCCTGCTCTCAGCAGATGTTGCCAAGCCGGAGATGAAGTTACAGAGACAAAGAAATACTCAGAACAGGGACCACACTGCAAACTGCTGCAGTTATTCCTCTGCTGGGCATAGGGAATAAATGAATAATTATAAAGTCATGCTGTAACAGGATCTACATCTTATCGAATATACAGCAGATGGAAAAATGAAGTAATTGTTAACAGACTGCAAAAAAACCCCAGTAAGACCACCTGATTCTAATTTTTCCTTGTTTTGTAAGCCTCGCCCAATGTACCTTCCAAATCAATTCTGTAGTCATATGTTATCAGACCAACAACTCCTTATCCTTTTTTAATTAAACTCTCTGGAAAAACTCTCTTCTCTGGCAACACAGAAAGGAGCATAACTACTGCAACAAATTCACACCAACAGAAAACACAGATAGCTGAGCTCTTATTTAGAAACACAGCTTAACTTTCACTCTTCCAACCTAATGCTTTGTATCACCGAAGGCTTTTCTCCTGACCTCTGGGTTCTCTTTGGAGTAATCAACCAGATACTCTAGCAGCGGAAGTTGCAATAATCCCAACTGTAACAGAAATGATGCTGAAACTAAAGGGTTTAAACATGTATTTTAATTCCTGTTACCCTGGGACTCCTCCCTCATTTCCCTGCATGTCTCAGAAATTACACAAGTCTGGCTAGGTTTTGTTTGAAACAGATAAAGTGCATTTTATAATATAAATCAGGGAAGAATGACTTACTTGGAGAGCTCATCTGCAAATGAAAGGTCCATCCGACCTACTGCTCATATGCCTCTCTCTCAGCCATTCTTAATTACAGCCCTGCCATGTGAAATTGATAGATTCTTCCAAATCTGTACATTAGATTCCAGAGGCCCCTTTTAAACTGGGAGATTAAAAACTTAACAGAATAGAGCAGTATGAGAGTGCAAATGTATCTGAATATTCTGTGATTCTGTGTGAATGCTCTGTATTTATATATAATATATATGACGGTTGATTATTTATTACCCTGTTTCCTTTTTGGCTTTGGTAAATACATGTAAGTGCCCATTTTTCTGTGCATACCCTCAGCTTTACCCCCAGCAGAAGGAAAAGGTGCAGACAGACACAGGATTATGTGCACATGAGAGCATTGCAGGGCTTTCTCCTGAGTTTTTCAGATACAGACCACACTTCCAAACTTTGCATCACAGTCACAAGACTAGACACGGACTTTGGTTAAAAATAAATTTCTAACAGGGTTTTGGGAAGGTGGGGATAGAGTGCAAATAGAAAGCACAGCAAGAGCCACGATCAAATGAGAAGTGGCAAAAACCTCTGACATTGTTGCTATCAAGGTCCGGGGACAGATAAGGACAAACATCTTCTGAGGGCTCCTGGCAGGGCAGGGGCTCAGCAGAGTACAGGTTACCCCTGTCAAAATCCACATCCCTCCTGAAGGAGCTTTAATGTAAGAAACCATTTCAGGTGAGTTTGTGCCTCTGCTTAGGTGAGCCGTCCTCTGGGTGCTGCAGGCTCTGAGCAGCAGGTGCTCTACTCTGGATATTTATTTCATGTTTGCCCTGAAGCTGCTCCGTGTGAAATCCTGCCTCTGTGTGCTGAGCTCAGTGAGTTTCCTCGGAAGGGACTGTCCATCCCTGAGGAGAGCCAGTGCCATGGCCTCAGGAACGCCGCCACCCCTCAGGGACACGCGGCCTGGGGAAATGGCCCCGGCTCCCCTCACACCACGGGGAGCACAGCCAGGAACAGGCCATGGAGAGACTGAAGAGCCAGGGAGGGGATGCTCAAAGCTCATATTTAAAGGAAACAAACTCCAGCTGAATAACAATTACCAGCAGACAGCAGAGCAGGAGAGAATCGCTCCGGTGGGGGATTCCGGAGGATGAAACAGGCACCTGCCATGAAGGAGCCTTTGTGAAGGCCAAAACCTGAGCCCTCAGTGACCATGGATGGTCTCCACAGGCTTTGCAGAGAGGATTTTGTATGGGGCAGGTGCAGGAGATTTTGGGTCCGAGTCCTGGCTCATTTCCTGCGGATCCAGGAGCCCCTGCCCCTGAGGGAGGATGGCTGCAGGCCTCACCAGGCCCAGCACGGCTGCTGTGCTGTTCAGCAGCCATGGCTGGAGGTGCCATCTGAAGGTCTGATGTGGACAGGAGGCTCCAGCACTGCTGCAACACAGCGTGGTCGTGGCTGGGTGAGTCTTGTGCTTTCCATTTCTGTTCTTTTTTTCACCCAGGGACTCACAGCCCCACATGGACTCACCGCAGCAAGGTGACTGTGAGATCCACAGGGAGCACTCACAGAGCCCACCACTTCTATTGTAGGGCAGTAATGATTTCCTTTCAGCTGATTTTGACTTCAATTTCTTACTTCTGGGAAAAACAGCCAATTAATGCTCTTACATCCTTGGGTGTTATGCAAACCCAGGTTTGGGTATTTTTGTGCTGCCTGGTGAGGCAGGAGTGCTCCCTCTGAGCACTGTGGGGCCAGTTCTTTTGGGAAAGGTCTTGAACCTTTCTTGAAAATGTTTAAGTATCTTGCAGGCTGGTCCTATCTCTGTCCAGATTCCCCCACAGTGTCACTGGAATTGCTGTAATCTCATATTAAGAGTGCTCAGTCCAGGATTTTGCTTCTCTATTAGTTTAAACCAAGGGATGCCAAGAGCAGCAGTAAGTGGAGCTGAACTGGCAGCACCTCAGAGGTGGCTGCAGCTGCCTCTGGGAAAGTGAGCACACCTGGAGGCAGCAGAGTCACTTTGCTGTAAGTGGTGTCTGGACACAGATCAGAGATTGCTACACGTATCAGAGATGCTCCCAGTTTGCACAGACACCAACATTTTCTCACAATAGTAAAGTAGTCACCGTAAGTGTGTGGGGGTAAAAGGGGACGGACACACAGCATTTCATGTGCAGATATTTCTCGTGTTCAGAAGAATTGTCAAGGTTTTGTGTTACTGTTGTTCTCTGCAAAGTAAGCATAAAACTTCAAGCAGCAGGTGTTCTTCATTTGTTTGAAGCTTGGGGAGTGTTCTGGATGTATTTTCAGACTACTTTTAGAATGTTTTCTCTGGTGATTTGGGCTCAGAGAGGTGATAATATGTATTTATTATGATCTCTCAGAAGCCAAAGAGTTTGCTTGCTCCCTGTTCTCCCAGTGTTACTCCTGTGGGTGAGAGGAGCAGGTCATTGCATGTCAGCTCAGTCACCTGTGGTTCTCCCCACAACACCCTGCAGGTAGAGCCAGCTGCTCTGTGTCTCAGGGCACCTCAGGGTGCTCAGAGTTTGCACATGGCCTCGAGGTATTTGTTTTCCCTGTGCAACGTGCACATGGGAATCCTCTGACGTCCATGAGCACTCCCTCGGCTCTCAGAGGGGCAGGGGAGCTGTGGTGCCTGGCTTTTTCCCTTGGTGAGCATGTGTGGTGTATAATTGCAGGAAAACAGGCTTCCCTCTGCCATCAGAGCCCTGCCACAATTGTGCTGGACTCAAGCACAAGTGCAGATGTGGACTTGGAGTGTGGGGAAAGCCATAAAGGGTTTGTCCCCTCTGGAGCAAGGTCACATGTTTGTGAGCCCAGGAACTGGCACATGTGCCTCTGACTGCTGATCAGATCAATATTTGCTTCACGCTGCCAGATTGCCTCCTTCACACTGAAGAGGATGAATGTCTTGGGACCACTGTTACACAAGGATTGATCATGCTGGACAGTTACAGGTGACTGAGTGCTCAGCAGGCTGAGGATCATGTCACCAGCACCCAGGGACTGCTGTCAGACAGGCAAGGCATCAACGTGTCCTGTGAGCAGGAGCTGCTGCCCAGCCCTCTGCCCTCACAATTACCCTCAGCAGTGTCTGCTTTGGCCCTTGTGGGAGCTGCACCCCAGCAAAGCCACAGCAAGCTGAGGGCTTGCAGGTGTGGGCACAGAATGGCTGATCAGAGACCAGTTTGGAACAGGTACAGCCCCCTGTGTGCATGTGGGGCTATGCTGACTTCCCACACCTCAGGCAGTCCTTCTTTCTACTCAGTCCTTCCTTCCTTCCTCTCCTCTTATTAGTCTGTATCTCGCCTTCCTGGCAGACTCAAGCAAGCGTTCAAGCAGAATGCAGTGAAAAACAGCTCAGGTTTGTGTGCTTCCTTATCTGTCCCCAAAATGTGCTCCTGTTTCCCAAACATACTTTTCCATAGAATCCGTTGCACAGTATCTGTGTGTATGATTGCCACAAAACTGAATTTCTTTCGGATTTGTAGCTGAAGCCAAAAGTTACACTTTGGAACCCTGTTGCTGATGTGGGTAAGATCCATGTGATACGATCTTCTCCAAAGGGAGGAGTGAACTGGACACGTGCATGTGCCTGTGGACCCTGGACTGACAAGTGAGCAATCAATCCAGCCATCAGTAAATGAGCTGTAGCCAGCAGCAATTGCATTGATTGTTCCTCGTGTCAGGTGGTTTTGCAGATGAGTTGGGAAGGGAGGGGGTGCCAAAGATCCCTCTCACAGCCCAGGCAAAGGGAGGAGAAATGGGAGTGCCCTGGTTTTGCTTCTCATAAAGCTGCTTGTCTGTGCTGCCCATCAGGAGGCAGAGGCTCTGCCTCTTAAATTGGTATCTCTGTTGCCAGAACATCATGTTCGATTCAACAAGAAGTTTATTTTCATCCCTCCTATAAGTAGCTGTGAAGAGGATGTGCCAGGGCTTTGAGTCACCCACGCACTGCACTGTGACTGCTTGCAATGTACAATTATGGGTAGTAGTAAATCCGTGGTGGGAGGGACTTCTCTGTTACTGTCTGTACAAAATTAGAAGGCAGACACCGAGACACAAACTTGTTTTTACCCCAAGGTAATTCTGGTAATTTTGGATCATGTAAAAAGCGGGAACTGATGTGCCAGCACTTCCCATAACAGGAAAATCATAGAATCAGGATAGTTTGAGGTGGAAAGAACCTTTAAAGGCATCTTGTCCAACGCCCCTGCAATGAGCAGGGACATCTTCAAGTGGATCAGGTTGTTCAGAGCCTCATCCAACCTGACACTGAATGTTTCCAGGAATGGGACATCCACCACCTCTCTGAGTAACCTGTTCTAGTGTTTTACCACCCTCACTGTAAAAATATTCTTTCTCTTATCTAATCTAATCTGACCTTCCTTCAGTTTAAAACCATTCCTCCTTGGCCTATCACTATCTGCCCATGGAAAAGGTTGCACCCCCTGTTTTTTTATAATCCTCTTTAATCCCTGGAAGGCCCCAACACTGGGTCCTTAGAAGCTTCTTGTCTCTAGGCTGAACACCCCCAAAGCAGAGGTTCTCCAGCCCTTGGAGTATCTAAGAGTATCATCCTAAGAGCAGTTGCTGACCTTCTCTGACGGTAGGGAGGTCAGAGCAGTGTGAAAAGGGTGAGCTGCTTTGGAAAATGCTGTGAGTTGCATTTTTAATGTCACCTGGTATTTGTGCCTCTGGGCCATCGTGAACTATTTTTTGCATCCAAATAAGAAAACTGCAGATATACACAGAGGCTATAAATGTTGCCTTAATTACATGTCTTATTTATTTGTTTGGCCTTTAGTTCTGTCTGGATTTTCAAAGCTGCAAATCAGCACGAGTTCAGTTAATTATGTTGTCACTCATCTACCAGGCAATTACAGTTGTCCATCATTATCATTTCTGTGATAGGAGCCCTGCAAAGAGTTCAGATTTCAGCTGAAATAGAAACCACACACTTGCCCAGCATGACCCTTGTATCATAACCCACTGTCCCTGAAGGACCTGCCCTGTGACAGGTTTGTTATTGCACAGGGCTGCAAGGGCTGAAACACCACCACAGCCAGGATCCAATTGTGTCAGAGGATTCAGGTGGAGAAGGCTTGAGGGTAATCACTGTTCTCACCACCTGTGAAAGCCCTGCTGCATTTGACCTTTGAGTGCCTAATTTTCCCAAGGAGTGAGGAAGAAAGGCCAGGCACAGCTGGGTGCAGATCAGGATCCAGTTGACAGACCTGCTGCAAAGCTCAGTGCAGATGCTGAGCATCCTTTCACCACCTTCAGGAGGCTTTGGCTTTCATACCTCTCTGCACACTCAGATAAGGACTCTTGGAGGATGCTGCTGCACGTTGTGGGACCAACATAACAGCTTTAATTTTCATCTGAGTTATTAGTTAATATGCAAGAACTAACATGCTGACAGGGGGTTCAAATGAAATAACTGCTTATTTCAGAGCAGCAGCTTCCTCTTCTCTCTTCCACCTGCTTCCCAAGTCTGTGGTTTAACAGAGCTGTTGGATAGTGGATCTGTCCTGTTTGTGACAAAATTACAGTATTTAGTCATTTGGGTGACAAAAAGTACAAGGGATTGTTCAGCCAAAGACGTGTTCCCTGTCTGTAGTTTGATGAGTGTCTTGTTCAGCAGCAGTGTCAGTGTGAGCAGCACTGTCCTCACGAACAGCAGCTTGTTCTCACTTCTGCTCTGCCTTGCAGCTGGGCAAAGAGCTGGTTTGGGGAATACTTTCAAGCTAAAAATAGCTCAGCAAGGCAAAGTGCTGAAAGTACACACTCTTCAAATAACAGAGCGAGTGGTGCAGCTCCCAGCACCCCTCCTCTGCTGAAGGTTGAGGAGAGCTTCAGGCTGGGTATAAAATGGGTCTTGAAGGTTCTTCCAGCAGAAACCAAGTTCCTGGTATGACCTGGTCACACTGTGCAGGTCAATGAAAATGGTTAATAACATTTCATTGTAAAGCAATAGATCGTCTTTCTTTTTTTCCTTTTTTTTTCCCCTCTGAAACAGGAATAAAACTCGGGAGCCCTGTGTTCCCGCAGAATGAAAAAGCAGAAAGCAATGCTACATATTTCAGACTCGGGCAAATTGAGAACATTGTGGGTTTGATGCTTCAGGACAGGCAAACAAAAGCAATCATATAAATCCCAGAGTTTTAGTTCTATCCCATTATGTGTTTATTACCATGATATCATTTTAAATAAAGACATCTGCCACTGCTGAAATGATACTAAAATCAACTCTGAAAGCAACTGCATAGCAGCAGGAGGGAGTCTGAAATAACCAGCAGACAGAGGTAAATCTCAGCCCAGTGGTGGGCACTGCCACTGATGTGAGACTTTCCTGTCCTAGTGACAGTTGCATACTCCTGGGTGTTTACTGGGTTATGATAAAAAAATAAGAAAAGGAGGGGGAAGGGTAAGAAAAGAAGAAGCTAGGTTTTAACTTCACAGTATGAACAATCCCTAATACAACGTTCGTGCCTGTTCTCCTCTAGGGAGGCTGAGGCTGGCTTGTCAGCCACCTTTGTGCCCTGTACAAAATGAAATGTCTGTAGGCTCGTGACTTAATTTCCTGGGAAGCCAGGAATGCAATTTCAGCCATGGCAGTCAGCGAGGACAGGGACAGGATGACAGAGAGTCATGTCAGTTCCATCTGTAGCTCTAGCTCCGTTTCAGAGGGCATCAAATAGAGATATTGTCCATGGATGAAAGTGTCCCAGAATGTCCTGGCCTCAGCTGGTTTGCTCAGGGCTGCACTAAGATCCTGCAGTACTGTGCACTTAATCCATAAACAGTTGCCCCTACAACAGATGCCACTGCAATGTGCAACTGTGGGATTTGGGTCACTGGAAGAAACCACAGCTGGATTTGCAGAGAGCAGACAAAGTATTGGTGTGTGTGGGCTGTCAGCTGTGTGTCAATTCTCCTCCTCCCCCTCACTCGGTACAAAACAATTTTGCAATTACAAACGAGAATGGCCCTTCTTGCCATGGATGTGAGCTGCTGGAAATTTCCCCACGAGGTGGGAGTTCTGGAGAACATCCTTCCCTGTCACCTGGGGGTGTATACCAGGGACCCTTTGGCAATCTGCAGGCTGGGAGTCTTTGCCCTCTGCAAGGAGCAGTGAGGATTTACCCCAGAGCTGGGGGTATCAAGCTGTGAGAGCTGTGAACCTCCTAACCCAGTAGCTCCAAGCAGGAGGGAACATGCTGTGGCACTTTTTGCAAACTCCTTGTAGCATCAGGCTTGATGCCAAGGAGCAGCTTTCTTAATTACGGAAGTAAATCAAGGCAAATGCAGCACTGTCCCAGTACTTTGTGTAATCCCTGAAGGAAAAACCTAAATGACAGCAATTTCTGAAGCTGCAAATGCTGCTGGGACAGCCAGGCCCTGCTGGGACCGTGTGTGTGGCTGCACACCTGCTCCCAGACTGCAGGAATCTCTCTGGGAATGCTCCCCCTGGCAAGGCAAGTGCTTTCTAGTTCTTGCCTGTCACTCACCCACACAGCCTCTCCAAAAGGATGGGATATCCCTGCCTTCAGACAGCATTTCACCATCTGCTGTACTATTTTCTGTTCCTCTTGTGCACACTAATGTTGGCCCAGCATTTTCCAGGACAGAGTTAGACCAACAGCGTGGCCTCACACTGTCACTGACCTTGGCTGGCCAGAGCCACACCAGCCTTTGCCCACAGCAGGCTCCGAATCCTGCTTTTTACTGCATTCCCATTTATTTGCTGTTAATATTTTGCTTCTTTCAAAATTTCTCTTTAGGTTATCTGTTGATTTTTCAATACAAAGAGTGTTCCTGCTCTCAGTGCAGATTGAAATGAGAAATTCCATTGGCAGCTCAAAGGCGTGGCCCAAAAAGTCTGTAGCACTGAGAGTCCCCTCAATAACCATCAGTTTTGTAGCTCTTTCACCAGCAGCTCTCACAGTGCTCTGCAAAGCTGGTCTATGTGGTTATCTCTGTTGTATAGAATAGGAGAACGTGGCAAACTGTCTTGTCTGAAAAAACAGATTTGCAGCCCCTGTGGGAATTTATTCACTTCTTTCTGCAGGTGGTATTTCAATAATTCTGTTTTTCATTGTTTTTTAAATTCGACAGGGTGAGGAGTATGACTTGTCACTCAATGCCACTAAGTGTGACACTGAGCACTGCAGACAGGCTAACTTAGAGGAAAACACAGGCAGGATCTGAGTTTTAAAATGTCATCCTCATATTCTGTCTGCTCTTCCCCAGAGCTTTCTGGGACCCTCCCTAACTTTGTTTAGGATCCTGTGTTTAGTTATGGTCACAAAAATCCAAATAGAACTTGCTGGCAAATTTCACATAGAACAGAATATTCTGATCTTCTGAAATCTGAGTTCCTCAATTGAATAAAATGGGAGAATTCAATTATGTAATGTCACATTTGGTTGTTACAGCCGTGGTTTGTTGTGGTACAACACGCACTGTATCTCACTGGCAAAGCTCAAGGCTGCCACACAAAACCTTTGTGAGTGTTCTCGTCCCATTGTGCCACCTCCGTGACTGCCCTTAGAGCTGTTCCCTGCCCGAGGAGGGACTGCAGGCTGGGGAAGGCCAGGCAGAGCTGTGGAGGCTGCAGTGACTCTCCGAGCTCAAACAGGCCCTGACTCTGCACACATCCTCCCTCAGACCCTGATTCTCCTGCCTTTTGCAGCTGTTCTGTCACTGCAGCTGATGCACAGCAAGTCCCAGCATTGCAGTGCTGGGCCTCTCCTCCACCAGAATTCCCTGCTCACCCTGAGCCTCCTGCCCGCATCACCCCTGTAGACCTAGGCTTGGCATTTCCACACACATCATTCCCTGTTACCTTTTTCCTTTATGGTGTAAACAGGCTGATAAAGGGATTTCTGTAAGCTTAACTGCACAACGCCCATAAATATAATTTCCCTTACCACATCAGTCCTGGTTTGTTTAACCTTTTCTTGAGAAGGAGGATTTTTCCCCAGATGGGTGGTATTTGGACGTGCTGCAGCCACTCCCAGTGATGATCATAACAAGGCTGCACTGTAGCCTGGCCAGAATGTGGCTTTTGCAGACACCCTCAAATTAGACTAATCTCTGTGCAATAGGCCAGCTGCTTTCTGCAGAGACTGCTGAGAGAGCCTGGCTTTAATTTTTTTTTAACAAAATTTCTGAGAAACTAATGAAGTATTAATTCATTCAGAATTTAATTTGCTTAATGAATATGATCATCTCAAGCAAATGACACTGGTGGTTCATCTGTGAGCCATTTAGTCTTGGTTTGAGAGGGTTCTTTATTCTGCAGTGAGGCACTCAGGTTTTATTCTGCTCTATGTTTCTTGCCTGAGTAGTATTCTGTATAGCTTTACGAAAACAAAATAACTGACACATCTTTGCAGAACAATGGACTAACTAGATCGCAGTACCTGTTTCTAATGTGATTTAAGACCCAGATTTTGCCAATCAGCTGGTTCTTGTTTCCCAGTTGCCTTGATATCCTCTGCATAAGTGGACTTTCAACAGGAGGAGGTCCTCAGCCTCCAAAGGTGTCATCCATTCTTTGTAATTTCACTGGATAAAACCATGAGCATGGATTGATAAACCTGGGAGCCCTTATTTTTGTTTGTTTGTTTTCTGGTGTGTTACACATGAGAGCTAAAGGAAAATATAGAAAAGAAGAGTGCTTTCCAGGAAAAAAAAACACTCTCCAGAGTCTGGGGAGGTCAAGGAAGTGTGCTGGCCAGTTGGATGAGTTTATTATACTGAAAAACAAATTCTGATGGAAACTTGCAGTACTCTGACTGACTCACTAGCTCCCAAGACCTGGTTATACAGCTGCAGCCTGCCAGGTGGGCACAGGCAATGGAATCAGAAAGGCTTAGCTAGAGCCATGTTTTAATAATTGAGACAATTACACATCATTGATTGAGCAGTGGTTGATGAAAATCAGTGACCTTCATTTCTGACCTGTTTTCTCTCCTTCCCCCACTCCCTATTTTCTAAATATTTATTTCTTTCATTTTTCTCCCCCCTCACCTTCTCTGAAGTTATTTCAAAAACACAGAAACTCTGCTAGACTGACCCAGCTTTTCCTATATGAAAGCAGCAAGCCCAACCCTTCAATTCCTGGAGGAATTGAGATCCTGAATGAAGCAGGCTACAGAAGTTGTGCTCAGAGCTGCAGGAGGAAGGAACTGTAGTAACTCACAGAATCTGGTGAACCAGAAACTGCAGGCTGTGAATTACAGTTTCCTTGGATCACATGTACTGAGACACAGCTTTCTTGGAAGAGAGCCCAAAAATATGATCAAGTTCTTCATGGGAAAGTAAAGGTGATTCATCTGAGAACCCTCCCCATACAGCAGGGATAACTCAGAGCTGTGCCCCCAGGGACAGTGTGTGCAGCTGTGGCTCGGCACAGGAAGGAGGTTTTTTCTTCTCCAAACCAAGCCACATTTCAGATTTTGTGGGAGAAGTGACCATTTAAGTATTCTGCGGGCACTTCACTGCGACAGTCATGGTGACACTCATTGATATCCAGTCTGCCTATAAATTTGGTTAGGTTTAAAAGGCAACTGGGAGGAGAACCAACACTACATCCAAACTTTACCTCTCTCTTTTGTTCTCAAATGCTTTCAAGTGGCACATCTGAAATAGATGTGTTAAAAAACATGCAGCCAAACCCCTTTCTGGCTGAGACTGCTTATACAGTTCACAGCCTTTCAGATACACACTGTCCATCCCATCTGGCTTCTGTTCCAACTAAGTGAAGTAAGTGTTTGGCTTTAAGTGCAGAATACATTTTTCCTGAATTTCATTAATAGATCTAACCCAAAAAACGTAATCCTAAATCCTCTCAGTGACACAGTGACCATGCCTATACAAATGAGGGCTGGCACTGTGAATGCCTGAATCCCTCCCTGCCCATCCCTTGAGTTATCAGGGGCTCACAATTGTTACAGCACCTTGTTCTGGTCAGGTTTTCATCCCACAACAGCACAAATCACTGTGACAACCAGAGCAGCTTACTTTGGTCTCAATCGATTAAGCGCTGCAAATTAAATTAAAGTAATTTCTTTCTGTAATTACTTGTACTGCAGACCCACACAAGCTCAAGGACCTGAATCATAATCCAGTGTAAGGTGAAGCATTACAGAGTATTACTGGCATTTTAGGCATTTCCTCTTTGGTTTATGACTGCTTGTCTCACCACTGGGGTAGAGCCCAGATCTTCAGGCATATGGAGGTGCCCAATTTCTGGGAAGGGATCTGAGCTGAGCATGTGCTGCTGTTAGTGGGCGGGTTGGCAGGGCAAAACAAGTGCACTGTTCTCTTCCCAAAAAGGCTTTTTCCTTATTCAATGACACTTGCTTAAGCAGTTTTCCTGCAAGTTTATTTACGTGATTATGCTCCCCTGTGACACTTACGGCTTTCTGCACTGTGATTTTTTTATTTCTAGTTTCACTTGTGCCACTTACACCAGATCTATTCGAGGAATTGACTGTGTGTCCCAGAAAAGGCCCTGTATATTCCTATCTGTGTTTTCACCTGCTGCTCTGCTCTTCCCTTACCTGCTGTGCTCTGACCTGCTGCCCTTGCCTTCACTGTGCTGTAGAAAACAGGTTTGATTAGGAATTCCCAGCACTGGAGCCAGGGAAGTAGACCAGAGCAGTGTAAGGAGATAGTGTCTTCCCAGAAGACAATCTTTAATCAGCTATGCCCTGGGAATTTGGCACTTTATGTTGTTGCCTGGCAGAATTTACTGCCTCTGCAGTGACACTGCCTCATGTTTGCACAAATACCCTCCATTTTCAGCAGGAGGTGAATGTTGAGTCCTCAGCAATACAGTCCTGCACTGAGAGCAGCTCTGGGTCCTGTGCATGTGTTCAAACCAGAAAATAACACAGGACTAAGGCAAGCCTCTTTCAAGCCTTTATAAATAAATTAGTGTGTTCAAAAATTCTTGCCAGATGAGCTGTGGGCTGGTCTGAGACAGCAAATTGCTCATTCTGGTTCAGCTGCAGATCATGGCTCTTGCCCAGAGCTGACTGGGTGCTCCATAATTAATTGTGCAAGCACTGCTGAAGCAAGGAAGCACCTCTGGTTCAACAGCTTCTGTCCAGAGGGCCTGGTATGATCACACACTCATGGAGGTCAGGTTTACTTGCTGACCAGGGATTGGTGTTAGTAAGGTTCATTCTATTCTTGGAGTTTAATACCTGAAAGGGAACAAACCTTTCTCAGTCCTTTAGACAAGGGGACAGCGTAGTCAAGGTACAGCATGTACAGATGCACTTGAACCCTCTCTAATGCTTTATTTGAACTGCACTGCAGCTCCTTGGACTTGAAAAGCCATGTAAACAGGAGGTTGAACTTACTCATTGCTTGGAGACCTTAATGACACTTGAGTCTTTTCCCTTTTCTCCTGATTTTTACCACTGAAGGCTGTCTCAGGAACTCTGGCAGCAAGCACTAACCCCCAGCCCCTTGACCAGGCCAGTGCTGTCTGTCACTGTTCACAGCAGCTATGTGCCACTGCCTGACACCAAGGAAGAGCACAGGAGTATTAATGCCTTGGGATCTAGACTTCTTAATCCTGGAGGCAGCACCAAAAAAAAAAAATCTCAGTTTCACCTGCACCTCCTCCGTCTTCCTACTGCTCCCCCCTCTATCCCTTGTAGCAGTGTATTTCTACACCCAAAAAAGTGTTTCCACATAAGGAAAAGGGGTTTCAGTGACACCCCAACTTTTACGGAGAAGCACCAGAACTTTCCATGTTTCTCTCACTGTGGTTGGCCCAGTGCCAGCACAGAGACACTGGTTGGATCTTTAGTATGTATCTCAAAACCTGTAGTTGTATTCTGTTGGCAGTTTGCCAAAAGAACTCTACTTGATTCTTGTGTACTTAAGGGTGAGCACAAAGGTGCTCTCCACTTTTCGAGGTGTCATAGCTGGTGCAAAGGGTTTCCTTGCACCATGCTTGGCTTTTTCTTTTGTTTCTGTATTGTTTGTTATTTTCTGCTTTTTATTAAAACCTTTTTGCTTTTCCAAACACCTCTGATCAGCCGTCTGACAAATATTTTTAAGCCTTTCTGAGAAGTGTAGGACACCCTCAGATTGATAAATCTACATGTGTCTCCTTTTATTCTGGACATGTGTAACCATGTATCAGTCCCTCACAATATCTTTCTTTTCCATAGCCTGAAAAGCAGAGGCCATAACTGAAAAGGGACAAACCATTAAAAAAATCCCAAATCCTCACTGAGCACATGGGTGCTGTGCAAGCTCCTAATAAAATCCTGCAGCCATGAGCAGGTCTGACAGCAGCCCCCAGCTGGTCCCTCTGCCAGCATCACATCTAGCTGGAGCAGAGCGAGGAGACAGGAGATTCCCTCGGCTCCCACACGCCCACAGAATTAAATTGTGGCTCTATATTTAGCTCCTGTCTCGTGCGAGGAGCTGAGCCTTGCACACACACCCACGCTGCGCCTGCTGGGGTTATTTTTAGCATCAGCGAGATGGTTACCTGGATGGTTCCTGCTCGCTAATGAAATGCATTAAATTGTACACAGCTAATTAGTGCTGACAGCTGATCTCCTCTTTGTGCCTGCCCCCCTGCCTTTCTGTCTCTGGAATGAATCTGTGTCAAGTCTTCCCAGCCTTCTGAAATTAGGGCAGTTCCCTGGTTTTTAGTCCAGTGACTGGGAGTTGGAGCACAGTTGGAGATTCACCAAAAAAATCCTTGCCAAACTCCAGGTGAGCTTAGGCTGGGCTCAGTTCAGCATCTCCTAAACTTTTGCATCAGGGCTACCAGTAGTTTGTACACGTACCCACCCGCCACTTTTTTTGGTCAATCTAAATAAAATGTTCCCCAAAGTTCTGTGCATTCAGCCGAGTTCCCTGCTGAACATCTCAGTCTGAAGGGCTGATGTTCAGTGAGCAAAGCCGCTCTGAGACATTTCTGTGGAGAAGTGGCACTGGATGTGCTGTCCTTGGGAAACATGGTACAGCTTTTGTGTTGTGAGTAGGTGAAATTGTCCTTGTGAGTGCTCTGTGCTGAGCTGTGGTGCTTTTAGGCTGCCAGTCTGAAGTGCTTTCTGCTTGGTATTCTGTCTCCAGCAGCACTGTGAACTTCACACTCTGTTACCTGAGGGACAAACCAGGGTCTCATCTGGGTGTGCTTTTAGCTACATCTGCAGTTCCTGGGTGAGCCAACTTGAAAATGCACCAGGAACCTCCGGGCAGCACCACAGCTACAGATTCCAGATGTGGTAACAACTGAATAAAGATGCCTCCTCTTCACTTTCTGTTGCCAGGAAACCTCGGCCCAGCATCATCCACTTACCCAAGCCAACGTTTTCAATGTGGTAAAGGTCAGCTTTAGGTGCTCAAGTTTTGGTTCCTCTCTGTGTACACAAACCCTTTGTTCTTCCTGTCTGACTCCTCTGCCCACATTTCTGTATTTAATTCCTGCCCCCATTATCTTTTAAGTGCTACTTCAAGCATCGTGTGTACTTGTACAAATACCAGAGGAGGTGAAGCAGCACATGAAGTGAATATTACAAGTATAATCTATTCCAGGAAGCTATATTTTCATTGAGACATTAAGTCCTACTGGAGTGTCTTTAACTGTGGTTATATTCTCAAGAAGCACGAGCCACCGAGGCACTTCAAACATCAACTTTCTAAACAGATATCAAATTTAATTAAACAACCTTTTCCTGAGTCACCCTTCAGTCTACCAAGTCGTTCACTCCCCCAGGTTTCAGCTGAAACTCCCTCTAGAACAAAGCGTGTCTGTGAGACAGGAAGCAGATATTGCAAACAATTGTACTTGCAAATGTCTTTTCTGCCTCGTGACACAAAGAATTCTCAATTCACTGAATTCCATTGAGGGCTTATTATCTGTGCTCTGAACACATAATAATGGAACCAAGACCTGTTGGGAGCCCTGTTGCCTAATGCATGGTAGAGTATTCCAAGTGTACACTATGCTCTGGGGCACTGAGGATGCATGGATTAGTAAGAGAAGCACTACAGCACAGGGAAAACTGGAATGCTGCCATTTTGGAGGGAGGAGGAGGGAAAAGTCCATGTTTCCACGGCAACAAGTGGTAGATTAAATTGGCTGGGAGCACGAAATACACTTTTCAAAAGCAGCGATGCACATAAATGAATCCTGGAATCTCTCCTCATGCCACTGTCAGTCAATAATAAATCTGAAGTCGGTAGATTTGCACTGCTGTAAAAGTAGAATTTGTCTCAAAATACAGAATTTCCCAATCTCCCTTTTGAGATGGAATGACTGGGAATGTGAAGGAAAATAGGGGTTTTACCTTTGACTTCATAAACCCCCATCAGTATAGCAGAGAGTTGCTTTTCTCTGCAGGTTCACAGCTACTGTTGAAATGTGTTACGACCAGAACCACTTAAATAATACAGCGGTTTTGAGAGGATGCTGTTCTTTTGTCTCCCCATTTTTACAGCTATATAAACGCCATTATTTGGTGTATTTTGCACATTATCTATGTCAGTACATCTTTCCCTCCAGAGTACAGAGCGAGGCTGTGTTAGCTGTGAGGCTGAGGCAATTTGCTAGACAGCTACAGACCATCAAACCCCTGCAACTGTGCTGAAAAATATCGACCCTGTTAACAACTGCCTGGTTATGTGCCATTCTTATGCAGTCAGCCGTTGAATAACTACTTGCTAATCTGCCCATAGATCATTCCTTGTGCTAAACACAGATCTATAGCCTGATGGTACACATGGATTCATGATTTGCTGTTATCTAAGTGTTGCTCTTACAGCAGCAGCAGCAGCAACGTGCTGCTCATTTCTGCACAGGTAGTGGCAAAGCCCTGCAGAGAACAGACATTTCTACTGGATCCCATCTCCCAGGCAGCACTTCCCACCCCAGCACCACATTCCTTAGCTATAAACCTCCAAGTTGTCACACAGAGACTGTGCTGAACAAGTACCAGTGAAATGAATGAGTGCAAACACCTCAAAAGCTCATCCAAGAATTTCCCTCTTCCCAGTTTGGTTTCATTTCCACACCACAGCCAGGCTCTGCTCTGAGTGTGGGCTCTGGGGTGGCCTGGGTTTCATGGGGTGAGTCCTAGTCAGCAACTCCAAAGGGATATCTCTAGGGCTTTGGCTCTTTGGCCTTTGCCAGAATTCATTTTTACTTTGTTGGTTAGCTGTTGGGTTTTTTGGACACCTACTTGCTTTTCCTGGTGTTGTAAATATTTTCCTGCATTCATCCACCACCTGAGCTTGTTTGCACGGTCATGTTCTATTCTGGTGGATGAGTTAAGAGCTGAGCTGAGCTCTGCCAGCACATATGTGCTGGAAGTTGTGTGGGAGACTGCTCTCAATCTGTTTTGCCTTTCCTGGCTCTTCCAGCAATCTCTGCGCCGTCTGTTCCCTGAAATGCGCTCAATCTTCCACGTTCCAGGAAGGAGGAACCAAATTAAGGCCTGACTTCCAACACTTGGAACAAAGATGGCTTTTAGCCATCCTCTAGACATCACCATTGACACTGATGGGCTGCACCCCAGATTGCTGCATGAGATCACAGCAGGCAGGGGAGGCTCCCTTAGCTGCGTTCACCTACACACAGCAAATTTCCTGTCTCCTGGTGGTGACCAGCCCCTTTCACCTGTCCAGCAGTGTCCTCTGCAAGTCCTTGTACTGACATTTGACTCCAGGGATGCATCCCTGACAGTATTTCTTTAGGCTCATTATTAAGCTAGACAAACGGTAAATGAAAATAAAAGGGATATAGGCTGTAGTTAAAGCACCTGAAGCTGCAATTCCATCAGGCTTTTCACACTAAGAAAAGTCAGACAGCTGAAAAGAGATGTGACCTTCTAGGCATTTCAGCAAGATGACATGGGGTGGATATGACAATCTTCTCATTCAGTGAATAGGTTGTGATGCTTGAACTTGGTTTTAGGGATGCAGCGGGGTGGAAACTATTTTTTTGTGTATTTTAGAGCAATCAAATTAGGCTCTTGATATATGAAGAGATCTCATGACTTATTGAATGGCCAAAATAATGGAATTAATGATATTGGGGTGCAATGTGAGTATTTCCCTGAAACGCATGCAAAAGGCTTGCAAGGTCAGGATGATCAAGGCCCATCTTTGCTTCCTAAGGTGATTAATGGGACACACCTATGATCTGCTCTGTCTGTAACTCTTGGAACTCAGTGTACATTGTAGGGGGATCTTTTCTGCTTGTCTGGATGCACATGTTTTCTGTGGCAGGGTCTGCCACCTGCACTGAGTTGTGCAGCCCCTGTCACAAAGCACTGCTCCCCTTTGGCTGCAAATTGCTGCTGTGCAGTCACTGAGGCTGGAGGGAACATAGCTCCATCTCTGCTGTTGCAGTGGCATATGAAGGGCACCCAAAGCCTCCTCTGTGTTCCCTCAGCAGCTTGTTCCTTAGCTGAGGGCAGGAGTGGTGAAGGCAGAGATGTTCTCCTCCATAAACTCTGGTCCATTAGGATTGTGCTCTGATCCACGCATTTGTTCTCATTCCCTGTCCCCGGAGGTAAAGTTTAATCAAAAGCATGCACATGAATGAGTTAGTCTAAATATCAATAAATGTTTCTTTCAGGAGAGGCTTGAGATATTTAATATTTAATAAGCTTTGAAAATGAACTTGTATTCATGTTTCCCAATTTGATTCCAAGCATTTTGGCGGTGAGCAGTGCTCGCTGTCCCTGTGTGGGCAGCACAGCACAGATTATTTAACAATCCACTTTGTCTCCTCTAAAATATTCATGTTTGCAGATATCCAAATGCAGCTCTTAAAAGAGCACACACAAAACCCAAATGGTGCAGTCTGAGCCTCCCAGTTACCTTCAGTCTTTGCTTTAGGCTGCACACCACAGTGATGCTGTTTCTCTCACAGCTCTTCCCTGTTGCCCTGGTTACTGATCAAAACCAGGGCATCCCTGCTGTGCCTGCAGCTGGACTTACACAGGCACCTTCCCCAGGTGAGGGCCATGCTGCTTCTGCCTTAAGGCACCAGTGCAGCCACCAGCGCAGCAGCTTTCCCTTGGGCAGTAAATATGCAGCTCTAACAATTGCCTTTATCCTCACATTCAGCTAGAGCTGACAAAGCCAAATCAGGTTGATAAATAATTATACTACTATTTTTGTTAAAGCACTGTGTTTTCTGGAGGACCTCCAAACCTTGATTGCAGCAGCAGAGCTGCAGGTCGATTTGGCAGGATTTTGTCTCCCAAATTGACTTCTGTCTTGTTTTCCCTTGAAATCAAGGAAATCCTGACCGAAAAGGGAATTAAGACTTTTTCTCCTGTGGCTGATTGACAGCTGAAAATGTGCTCTATTGGTTTGTGAATGGTTCCCTGCAGGCAATGGACCTGGGGGTGGGTGGCAGTGCCTCATCTGACAGGGCTCAGAGGATGCTTCATTGTAAAGGGAGGCTCCTCCCTGTTCTCATTCACAACACTTACTTTGAGAGTTTCATTTCAATTTGCTGCCGGATTTCCTGTCTTTCCTCATCTGTTCTCCTCGGGAAAATATTCCTGTCTTCCAGCTCCTGCTTACTTGGTCTGTTCCGTAGTTTTACTGCCAGCAGTTCTTTCTTGCATTTTCTTGGCAAAGTACCTGGGACATGCATTGAGAGGAAAGTTATTAGAAAGGCAGCTCCTGGGATGAAACGAACTTCTGGAGAGCAGGAATGGCACAGAGTGACAGTGATCTGTGTAGTACTGTGTGAGGAGCAGTTGTACACATTAATGCCAGAAAGCAGCACTACAGCTGAGCAGGGCTCAGACACAAAACCACTGCAAATGCAGAAGGAACATATTCCTCAGGGCATGCAGGAACTGCAGCTAAATCTTTGTTTCACCTTGGGAGCACGGTGTGTAATAGGAGGTTAATTTGTTTTGGTTCCTTTTGCTTTGAAGGGTTTGGGGTTTTTTCATTTAATGCTTCACCTTTTCTAGAGAAGGTTACCTAATTTTTAAAGAAAATGACATTTAATTGGTATTTTTGTTTGGCATTTGAGGTAGGATTAAAGTCTATTTTTTAAAGGATGCTAAAGATTCTAAATCCTAAATAGATTCTCATTCCCAAATACTGGGGTATTTGGGATCTTTGGACCTCCATTATTATTATCACTACTGATCTCAAATTTCTTTATGCAGAGGGAGGAGTCTGTACAACCTCCTTGCCACATTTACCTGTTGGAAAGAGTGGGGCAGAGTAATTTTGGTCTCCCTGTGTGAGCAATAAAAAATCTCTTGGCAGTTGTATTGGACTAAAGTTAAACTTTTCAGAAACTGTAATAAGCTCAAAACCCCTTTCTGGAGCCTAAAAGCTGTGCCCTTATTTAGCACCTTCCTTGAAATTCTCTCACAGTCTGTTGCAAGCATAATTAAATTAAACCACACAGCCCTGTCTGAAGTAGCAGATATACATTTAACAGATGGGTAGGGAAGTTAAATGATTTGGCTGCTGCCTCATGGAGCCTTCTGCTAACTGAATATCTGACTCCATCACAAGCATTTGGCTCACAAAGCCTCAGACTTGGGACTCTGACAGGGTTTCTCAAGCCTCCACCACGCTGGGAGTGGGTGGAGAGGAACCAACAAAATTTGTGCTGGAAACAACCTGCGGGAAGGGCTAGAAAACTCCTGGGTATCCCTGCACACGTTCTAAGTTTCACCTGAGTATTTTAAAGAGGTCATAAGAGGAATTTGACCATTTCAGGAGGTTTCCATGGAGAGACTGCATGTGGACAAGGAGCTCTGTGTGTCCACGGGAGCTGCAGCACTGGCCAGTGCAGAGAGTCCCAGGGCAGGGCACCTTGGGGGCATGGAAAGTGATATAATCTCTAGGAATCTTGACTTTAAAGGAATTTGGGTCAAAATCCTAATTAACAGTGTCAGCTCCCTCTGTTAATCAAAGGTGGACTGTTCATAATGAAACATAATTTATCAGAACAGGTTAAAATGCAAGTATACATGCAAAACCTAAATATTAAAAAAGGGCACACGAATAAAACAAAACTAACAAACAAAGAGAAGATAAAGCCCCAAGCTATTCTTCCCCACATCCATTTTCAGAACCCTGAGGCAAATTCCTTCCTGATCACTACCTCAGTAGAAACTGAACCTGCAAACACCGTTATTTAAGTATTCTTTTCCTAAGGGTTATTTTTCTTGGTCAGTCAGGCACATTCTGCCCCCTGACCATCTATCTCAGGTAGGATCTTGGCTGGACTGTTTCATGATTTATCACACCTCAGCTAGGTCAACGAGAAATGCTTGGGAAATTCACACCCCTTTCATGCTGGGGCTGCAGGTTCCTGCAAACACTTCCGGTTTTAATTCAGTGGAATCATGACATTTAATTTCCTGTATGTTTACTGTTCTTTTTATCATAGTCACTGTTCTATCAATCAAAAAGCAAATCCTAACACTGCCTGGTGCTGGACAGACCTCGATTGCACCAGTTATCAGTTGTGATGTTCTAGTAACGTTTTTTAAGCTTGTCTTGTCTTTCCTTGCGTTTTCAGAGGTTTCAAAAAATTATTTATTGAGTAGGAATGGAAAACCAAGACACAATTCCTCACTTTTACCAGAGTTATGTGACCTGTCTGCACCTCCCTGTAGCCACAGGGCTGTGGCACTGTGCCCTGCTGTGGTGGCAGTGGCAGAGCAGGTGACTTTCTAAGGCAGTACAGGGATTGTAAAGCAGCTGGGGATTAATGGATAGTTTCACTCCCTGACTTGGAAACCAGCCCAGATTTCTTCAAACTAGAAGGAATCTGGAGATGTTTGGGGAATTGTTCTGGTGCTGTCCCTGTCGCTACTGCACCTCTGGAATGTGCAGGGTGCACTTGAGGGAATGCTGGCACTGGCAGTGCCTTCACACCAGAAATGCCTTGGGAATGTCCCAGCTTGCTCTAACTGGACATCAGTCACAGAGCTCAGTATCCTCTGTGCACTGTTATTGCAGCCACAATAATGCCAAAATATCTTTAAAACAGGTCTGGTTTTTTTCAACTGGCCTCAGCAATCCCCAGTACACCACCACTGTCCTGCAACTTCAGGAACTTTCCAAAACTCACGTACTTATTGTGGAAAGCCCAGAGATGCTTCTAGATATCACTGAAACTTGTACAATAACCAGTGCCCTCCTATCATCATAATAATGAATAATGATTTGTTAAATATACAGAGATTCACCTTCAATAGTTAAATATTCAGATTTGGTTTTGCTCGTAGGAAATAATGTAATTTTTGCCTGGCTGCCTCTAGCTCTTAGAATTTTTATCAAAAGAGGTCACTGTTACACACATAGCCAGAAAAAAAATAGAACTTAAAAGGTGCTCTGTGTGTTTTAAGTTATCCTTAAATGCACAGCAATTAGACAAGGCACTCTTTGCTTTTGCCTTACCTCAGGAGTCTGTTCTCTTACTTGGTGTCTTAAGATGCAGCAGCAGAACTCATGTCCTGTCTGCTGGCTCATGCTTTCAAAGACACCTTTTAAAATTCATCTTTCATCTGCTATAACAATTATTTTTTGATAAATTGTTCTCTGCCTGCCTTCTTTTAAGGCATTCATGAAGAGAGTGAAGGATTCACTTCAGATTGAATCTGTCTTGCTAACATGGAAAACATTAAAAACCTTGAATGACAAAGTTTCTAATGAGAGATGATTATTTTGCCAAAGCTCACTTAAATAATTGCACAGGATTATAAAATGCATTCCCCATATGTCTCAAGAAGGGGTAAAATGGACCAAATGGAGAGAAACTTTATTCTTTAAGATATTTTCTCTACATGTTTGTCCTTCCTAGATTGATTGGTCTCCATGACTTTTCCATGTACCATCACTACATGGAATAATAGTCCTGAAATTCCAAAACACAGCCAGAATGGGCACTGGGTGTACAGAAAGCTCTGGCCACTCACAGTGGGGTGTCTGGGAGTGCTGCAGTTCATGCAGAGCAGTCCAAGGGTGCATCAGTAACTGAGAGGGTAAAGCACAGTGATACATCTCCCTGTGCCCTACCTGGAGGACAATCACAATCACTGTGACTCCAATTTAACTTCAGCTTTTCACCAGGGTTCCTTCAAAAAGCTGGTGTGACAGTGGAGGAATTTATCCTTCCCAATATTCTCTGCTGCCTTTAGAGCATTCCCTTCGGTTGTGAGAGCGTATCTTTGTTATACAGTGACTTTGCTTACCAGAAATAACAGAGTCGTTCAAAACTTCCTCATCCTGATAAAAAACAGACTCTTCCTTGAGCTCTGAGTTCATGATCATGTTTTCTTTGTTCTCATCTGACTCTTTAACCGAGTTCCTCTTGTTTTCTGAGTCACTGCCGTAACTCAGTGAGTTCTCCTTCTCTTTGTTGCGCTCCATACTCGACGTTCTTGAGGGACGGACGTCCACTCTTTTTTTTGGAGAGCCTTTGCTTTCTCTTCCATGGAAGCTGTGGGTGGAAGATGCACAGCCCAGATTTACAAAGACTGTTTTATTGCTGCAGTAGAAAATTACATGAGAATGAGAAAAACGTCCTGTAACTTATAAAGGGCAGGGCAGGGAGTTCAGCATGGACCAACACAGGATGGCATTTTCAAGTGGAGAATGGCTAATGTGGATCTGCTTTCCTGTCTCAACCATTAAAATAAGACATGGAGGGGTGGTGAATAATGTTTTTCTTTGATATATGGTCACAAGATATACTGTAGTGATTAAAAACCCCACAACAACATGTCCTTCTAATGTGAAACATGCATGGCATGAAATATGACCATTCATATGATATTGTATGATCATGACAAAGGTTTAACAGGGCCTGGAAATGACATCATGTGAATCTGATCCCTGGGGCAGTAGTTAGGGAACTGCAAAATGATACCAACTTCACTCCAAAGCTCTGGGATAGCAAAGGTTATCTCTCTCCTCCTCTGATACACAGGAAGGCTTCTAATGAAACCCAGATAAAGCACCCAGTGTACTCCCACAAAAACATTTGTATTAAAAATGGATCTTGTGTGTGCTCCTGTGTCAGCCAAGAGACACAGAAATTGCAGCATTTCTCATGTGTAGAGTACTTGGAGCAGGATGTGCCTTTGCTACTCTAACTTGGTATGTTGTGGGGAAGATTTTCTTTTGCAGTAGATCAAGGACTATCACCTGATTCTACCTGTTTGAAAACCCACTCCTGTGCCACAGCAGCCTCCTTATAAAGGAAGAAGACACAATGAAGTAGCTGCCAAATTAGGCACTTTAACCAGGGATGTTTGTTCCGAGCAGTGACATCACAAGGAAGGCAAACCCAAGCTGCAGCAGCAATGAAAGCGTTAACAGGATAGGAACATTTCCCAAGAAGAATGATGTGGTGGGATGAGTGTCCTCATGCAGCCCTGTAGCCTGCAGGCTGTAGGTACCTGTCCTGCCGGTGTTTGGTGGCCAGAGCCCTGTGGAGTTCTTCAATGACTCTGCTGGGAGGTAAAGGCAGATGAACGGCAGCCAGGTGAGGGGAACCGGTGGGCGTTGTTACCTGGCCTCTGCCATGGGGCTCTGAGCTTTTCTGGCCAGAGGGGTGGAAGAGGGCAGCTTGTCCTGAGATTTGGGAGGAACCGACAATGACATAGTTCTTCAGGATGGTGGAAGGAGGAGATTTCATGGCTGGATCATCCATTTCACTTCCTGCTGTCAAAAAAACAAGAGGGGAAGAGGTTGTGCAATATTTTTTTTTTTTTTTTTTTTTTTCTTTTTTTTTTTTTTCTTTTTTTGTGCACAAAGTCTGCACTGAAGTTAATTTGTTGTATTGAACAGATGATAAATGTGATAAATGTGATGTTTTGCTCTTGCTGTGGGGTAACTGGCTGAGTAGCTGAGTTCAAAAGGCTCTCGCTGCACTACTCCAGATCTTTAATATAGCAAAAGACATGCCTCTCCCACTTCCCCTCTTTCTCAGATCAGATTCTCCTTTTTCCCAGCCCACCACTGCATTTTTGCTTGCCCACACTGTTGATCCTAAGCACCAAAGGCTTGGGCTGTGGTGACTTTCCAATCTAGCATTTTCTCTGCTGGACTCTGGCAGACTGTATTAAAATTTATGCCCTGTGGTTCTGAGTCTGCACAAAATGTACCAGTGTCTATTAGCTGCTCCTCTGTGATTGCTGCACAGCCCAGACCTCTGTCTTTCATATGCCCGTGGAGAAAATGCCAAAACCATTATAATTTGAGGATAATGTTTGCATAACAAAACTTGCCAAATGAAATCCAAATGAAAGATGGGGTATTGAGCACTAACAAGAAAACAGAAGGGTGGAGCAATCTAATCTCTTTTTAGCCCGAGATTCAGCTATTTTCTGTGCAATGTAAACCTTTTGTCTGAAATTAGAGTTATACGTTTAGACTGGTTTATACATTTCCTAGCATTGGAGTCTGAAGCACAGTGGACATCTCCCTGGTTGTAAATTTGGTGGCTTCACACAATATCCCTTAGGATAACGGAACATCTGGCCTGAAAAAGCTGCTGATTTGTTTTCCTGTTCTGCAGTCCTCTTCCCCTCTCCCTCTCCCCCATATCCGTTCCACAAGCCTCTGGCATATGGAGTTGTTTACACCAGCACCTCGGGCTGGGTGGATAAAAGGAATGCGAGCGCCTCATCCCAGAGTATTTCTTGTCCCTTGTTGCCACCTAGTGCTTCACACAGGAATTTAAACTGGCACAGCTGGCGCAGCTTTGGTACAAACATGTTTTTACAGGTAATCTTTCCTTTTTTCCCTCTTACTTTTGAGATAAATCCTTCAATTCATAGCAGAGAAAAACTTCTGCTCAGGCTAGGATTAGCCTGAAGTAGTCCTGTAACAAGGACTTGGTTCCATTTAGCAGGGTAACCTGCTAGAAAACTGGAGAGGGCAAGAAATATTAACTTCAGCTATTAAATATCTCCTCTCAATGCCAGCATCCTGCATAAGGGCTACAAAAAACATGAATTCTCTTAAGTTTGCTTAAAGGGAGCTCCTGAAGTCATAACCAAAGTCAAACACTGAAAATCTGAGTGTGGCAACACTAAGCCTGATCTCTTCTTCTGTTTGTGGGGTGAGGAGGAGAGCATTCTTCAGTGAGGAGACCTGCATCCACAATAAAATCTCTCTTGTTCTAAGGAAGGTTTAACATTACTTTTTTCATCTCTGGAGGGTATTTGTGCACATTTGTGTCCCTCCAGCCTAGAACCCTTAGCAATGGCTTTGTTCATTTTTATGCAGACAGGAGACAGGGTTCAAACTAGCCCAGAACTTACGCTGTTTAAAATCTGGAAAGTCTGAAAGCTCAGGGGCATTGCTCCAAGAGGCAAAGTGTCTGATGTGCAATGTCTGAGACACCTTCCCAGCCCGGAGCTCCCCCTGCACTGATCAGCGTGGCTGCTCCAGCCAGGAGACAGCCAAGCTCTGCTGAGCAAAGGTGGGGTTTGGTACTCAAGGGTGCTTTGATTCTGTGCTACTGTGGAGATGGACAAAGCACAATTATGACCTATTGCTGCCCACTGAATCATGGCCTGAGGGGATGGACAGAAGCACCTCCTGAGCCACTTTATCCTCTGTACAGGGAGAGGGTGTCCATGTTTCCTCAGGGCAAGGACCAGGGTTCAGCTCAAGCCTAAAGCAGGAAAAGAGAAGACTTTGCTTTGTCTTTACACCAGCTTGTTCCTGGAACAGGTCAAGGGCCAATTTTGTCCTCATTGCAGCTTCAGACAATATTGAGAATTTCCTGAGATCACACTTTATTTGTCCTAATGACAGATGTTCAGTGAATAATCTTGCAAAGTGATGTCTTGGCACCTTGCCCTGTTCCTCATCTCTCTGATTAATTAGTGCTTGACTTACTCCTCACTCCTCTGCTGACAGCATCCCTAGCATTGTTAAGGGGGAAAAAAACTAAACACAAAAGAGCTTTTCAATCTCTTCCTTTTCTTTCATAATCGCCCTTTCTTTCTCCCTGCACTTTTGTATTTTCTCTCACTCACTGACGGTATTTGTTTAATTTTAACTTAGCACTGCCCCCACATCCCCACAAAAATAAACATGTATAATCACTACGGGAAAAGGGTCTAGAGTTACTGGAGTCATTGAGAAAATTGAAAGTTATTCTTTGTGGAAGATGTAAATGAGAATTAAATACCAAAACTCAAAATATCTCAGATGCTACAGGAAATACTTGGGTTAAGCAGCAAAATATCTGAACTCTAAATGCTCTGAAGTGCTTGGTGGAGGTGTAATCTCTATACCCTGTGTGGGTCAGGTTTCCAAATACATCTGATGCCAAGCATGGCCTTTTCCTCAGCTGAGCAAAGGCACGGGGGGCCTGGGGCTGCCTGGTCCTCTTGCAGGGTGGAAGGGGAGGCTCGAGCCTCACCCATAGCACAGGAGAGTGAAAGAACCTGAACAGCAGCTCCTGAGGAGCACTAAAATACCACTTTGAATCCAGCTCCCATTTGAGTCATTACAGCTTTTAAGCACAGATAAAGTACAAATTGTTTCCATGGGAAACAAATACTTGTAATTTTCTTCAAAGAGACTGAAAGCTTCAATATTTTCTATAAGCCCCAGTGGACAGGTCACAGAGCCCCTCTGATGTTTTGTTTCCTGGTGACTTTGAAAACCCTGCTCATTGTGCCAGATGATGAGTGTGGATGCAAATCAGGGCTCACATAATGGCTGCCATTTGAAAGTCTAAATATCCAACAGGTTTGACATTTAGATGTCAGGACTTGATTCTCATTTGCAATAAGGCCCTTTTAACTGCTTCTACCATATGTAGGGGCCCTGAAATTGGAACCAACTAAAATCATTCTCGTTTTAGCACCCTTTCTGCAGTGCCAGAATGTTGAGAAATGTAACAACATTGGCAATACATTAGAAAATCAGGCCCAGGGGAATTGCTTTTGGAAACATTCAATGAAGTCTGGCACAGGGGATTGCCAGGTGTATCACTCTTGTGTGTTCTGTTAACAAGAGCAGATTTCATAGCTCTAGTTTAGACCTGCCCTAGAGAACAAACCCTTCAGACAGAAACCTCTGCAGAACCTTTGACCTGAACTAGATTTTGGCTGCTGTCCTGCTCTCCAGTGGGAGTCCAGGTAATGAAAACATTTAAATCTTCCTTGTGTTTTATGGCATATGGATATGAGCATGAGATTCAGCAGATGTTTGCAGTTGGTTTGATTTGTTTTATGTGTGTTTAGTGCTATAGACTCACAACAAATGATTATTTGAGCCCTGAGAGGTTCAGATAAATATATGAAGTACAAAGATCAGTGCATTATCAGGCAACCAGACATGGTTACTGCTCACTCAGTATAACTGGCCTGATTCTCAGCAGTTTGAGGCTTAAAAACAGACATGAGAAACGGATTTGATAGTGCTGTGGAGGTGAACAAGAGATCAAGGATGGAGAAATCTTTACTGAGCAGTGATGACTGACCTGTTATGCTCTTGGTGATTTTGGAGACTGCCTTAGGTGGTGGAGCTGGGAGCAATGGAGGGCTGGGAAGCTGTGCTGGGTTTCTTTCTGTCTGCTTCTGAGGGGAATCTGTGGATTCAGGTACAAGTAAGGCTTGTGGACTGTCTTCAGATGCTGGCAGGCTGGCATCTTCCAATTCTTCCGTGGGTGCTGAAGGTTTCTTGGCTAGTGGGAAGATAAGTAAAATTAATGGAATATGAAGCTAATAATGATAGGCCAGGGGACAATGCCAGGAACATTCAGAAAAACTGAACACATGGCACACTGCTAGAAACACTTCTTTTCCACAGTGTGAAAACTGTGTGAAACAGCCAACCAGCCAGGGCAGGTGAAGAATAAAATGTACGAGGATATTGAGGAAATGTTAGTTTTGCTGTTCCTGAGAAAACTGCTGAGCTTCCTTTACTTCCCTAAAGCCTTTTCCTCCTTTTTTTTTTTTAAATAATGAGGATAGCAAGGCAAAGCAACTTTTGAGAACTGGAATGAATTTTCTTAGAGCACACAGCTGTGTGAGTACTGGGTGAGTACAGTTCCTGGGTGAACTCTTCTGTCTAGGAACACACAGCCAAAGGGCAAAGCATATCAAACCCAGAATATTAGCTAAAATCTGACTTTCCAATAGTTGATGTATGTGTTTATTTTCCCAGTGTGATTTTTATCTTATTTAATACATGATTTCAACTTGCTTCCTGAGCCTTCTTTTACTGTACCTGACTCCAGAGCTGTTGAGCATTTCCTGAAGTCAAAGGTGATAATCAAAAAGAACCTGCCACAAAAAAAGGTTTGCTATTGGATCTGAGCAGTTAGAGTGGAAGGGGGAATTGGTGAAGTACTTAAGAAAAGAAATCAGTCTCCAAAGCCCTAGTTTGAGATGGTGAAGTGCTGCTCATTTCAGGATTGTCTCTGCAAGGATGGCAAAAGCACTTAACTGTGAAAGTTATTGCAGGCTGAATCACTGAGCAGTTCATCAAATTGACCAGGCTGTGATGAGGGCACAGGGGAATAGATCCAGAAAGGCATGAAGCTGAAGCAGGACACAGGTGGAATTTCAGTGATGAAGTCCAAAATTAGCATCCTTGAATTCTGCTCAGATACAGCTGCCCTGGCAGTGCCCAGACTCACACAGGGCCTCACTGCTGGGCTTTCACTCTGTTCCATGTCCTGATCTCTGCCTTGGCAGGTGTGGGGACCCACACAGAGGCTTGAGGCTGACTAATCCCAGCCATGGCCAGGCTCCCTCCAAACTGCATTTCCAGCCACTCTGGGCTCAGCAGGAGACATGAGGGTTATTTTTCCTACCCCAGAGGGGGAAAGCACTCATCCTAATGGGAAGATCAGTGTTTAAATCTCTCCTAAGCACAGAATCATAGAACAGTTTGTGTTGGAAGGGACCTTTAAAAGTATTTAGTCCAATCCCCTGAAATGAGCAGGGACATCTTCAACGAGCTCAAATTACTCAGAATCCCATGCAACCTGGCCTTGAATGTATCCAGAGATGAAGCATCTACCACCTCTCTGGGCAGTGTGTTCCAGTGTTTTACCACCCTCATTGTAAAAAAAATCTTCCTTGTATTTAGCCTGAATCTTCCTTCTTTCAGTTTAAAAACATCCTGTGTTCTACCATAACAGGTCCTACCAAAAAGTTTGTCCCCATCTTTTTTATAAGCTCCCTTTAAGTACTAAAAGGCTGCAACAAGATCTTCCTGGAGCCTTCTCTTCTTCAGGCTGGATGACCCCAACTCTCTCCGACTGCCCTCTCAGGAGAGGTTCCATCCCTCTGATCCTTTTGGTGGCCTCTGGACCTCCAACACATCCATGTCTTCCTGTGCTGAGGATCCAGAGCTGGGGTCATGCAGAACATGAGAGGTCCAAACTCCTGAGCAAATCCCACTCCTTTTGGCACTCTGGATTGTCTAACCAGAGCACCTTTCCCTCCAAACCATTCTAGGGCATCTCCTAAAACCTGGCTGCAGAGCCACCCACAGCTGCCACATCACAAATCTTTTCTTGGCTCAGTTTTGTGTCTCGTTGGGAATTCAAACTCTGTATTAATGAACATTCAACAGCCTCGTGCTCAGAGTGCGTGGGGAGGCACCAAGGCACTCAGGCAGTTGGAAACAATAGCATTGGCAAGATAATGGCATTTAATTTGTTGACAAACAGATTAATGAGCGTGCCTAGAAGGGGAGGAATGAGTATTTATCATTCAAAAGAGACAGGAAAGAATAAATATGCATCATTAACAGGAGTTCTTGTGAAATTTGTCATGACAGGAAAGCTGCTGTATGGGATAGTTATGTGAATTATAGAAGGAAATAATTTTTTAAATGTACTTCTAGGGAAATGCCTTGTTCCAGGGTGATATCACTTGGTTGTTTGTGCCCACTGCACAGGAGACAAAATGTGTAACAGAGGAAGGGAAAAATAGTCACTAATGGGTTACATTATAGAAAGATCAAGAGCCCCAGTAGATGTTAGTAGCTTGAGAGGAAAATTAGTCAGATTGGAGTGCATCCCCCTGAGAGGAGCAATGCTTTCTCTGGTAGTAGCTCCCCTGGAATCAGTGGCTGTCCCTGGGACAGGAAGGGCTGCTTGGCACAGCTGCAGAGGAGCAGCCACAGTGGGACCTCTGCTACAGAGAAGGGTGGATCCCAAACCTTCCCAGCCCCAGCCAGACTTTTTTGGTCCTGAGCTCCACCCTGCTCTGGGACTGGTGTCAGGCAGACCTGAGTCTTGAGCACACAAACCCATTAACAGAATTCATACTGCAGATTGAATATGATCCTGCTGAAAGTATTCCAAGTGCTCAGCACTAGGCTCCTGTTGGAGCAGAGAATTATTCATGGAGTGCCACTTGCCAAAATGCCATCTCATTACCAGGTAGAAATGCTCCCCTTGGGACTGTTCCCAAGCCCACTGGCGAGGTTAGGTGGGAAAAACTGCCCCTTTTGTGCCCTGGCTGTTCTTTTTCTGTGTATTAACATGAACATGAAGTCTGCAAATTGTGTTTTCTCCTCTTCCCCTCCTTGGCCTTTATCCCACATCCTCAGGATGACATAGAACACACTGGGTATAAAGCAAATCCATTCATTTTGTTTCTAGCTGGTCACTTATTCATATGAATTTCTGGAAAGACACCCACTGCATTAGGCCTCAATTGAGCCCAAGGGTAAATGTTATAAAAAACTCGACATTATCATAAACTTAGCAGCACACTGACAATTTTGAAGAGCTTTCCTACCCAATTAATTCCTTCAGGTGCACTCACTAGAGACAGGAATGCTAGGATGTACAGACAGGGATAAATAAGCACATAAAGACTAGATCAGCAATAATTATTTTGAAAGCCAGAGGCCACCAACAGGAGAGGTAGAAAGACTTCCTACAAACTGGAGTCTCTCAGACTAGAGACAGGAGAATGTAATCCCACTGTTATTTTTTTGTGGAACCTGGGAAAATGGCACTTAAAAAAATGGAGGAAAAGAAATACAGAAGGCAGAAAAGATTGTTTCAGGGAGACAATAAAAGGAACTAGGATTAGGGAAAGAGCCCTAAGAAACTGGGATGATTTTGAAAGCTTCAATACACAATTTTGAATGCATTGTGAGGTAATTTTTAAATCACACTATGAGTTTATGCAGAGCCATAAGGTTAAATACGTGACACCTTATTAGTGCTATCTTTCTATGATAGTATGTCCCAGTGGTAAGAATTAGAAGTTCAGAAAGAAATTTCATTAGTGATACAGAATAAAATGCTCAAGACTAGAAAAAGAAGAAAAGAAAAGAAAAGAAACCTGTAATCTTGTCAAGATTTGATCTGGTTGTTGTAAGAACAGGGAGATAAATGGGTTTTGCCTCAGCTGATGATGATTTCCATTCTGAGGGTAGAAGCAGGTAGGGATGGGCTTGGGGAAAGCAGCCAGGGGCTGGCACCCCCAAGAAAGCAGGGCCTGAAGGGGTGGGAGAGAGAAAAAAAGGCAGCCAGGGCAGATGAAGAAGGTGTAAAGATTGACCAGAGGACAGGAAGATCCATAATCACTACATGACAGTCCTCAAAAACCAGGATAAAGCATTATCTCTGCAGCTTTGCATTTCTTGGTTGTCAGGAAGTGAATGGAACCCTCCAGCTGCTGGGTTGTGCCTGGCTGCTCTAGTCCCTGGGAAGTGCTGCCATGGATGAGCTCACGGGAGCAGAGCTGCATGAAAGGAGCTTGGTTTAGCTGATCCTGGTATCAAGCTTCACTGGTGTTTGCAGCATGCTGGGGACAGAGTGATGATATGGACAGTGTGGGCTGTGTATTGACATTGTTCTCCTGAGCCAGGACTAATAAATTCAGGCTTGGCACAGAAGTTTAAGAAATCTTTTTAAGAGAAGCTTATTTCATCTTTGCAGCAGCCACTGCTGATACCAAAGGGGCATCATGCCAAGACTGGATCATCTCATAATTCAACTAATCCCATCATGCCAAGCTTTGTGTAGTTGCTCAGCTTGGTAGAAGTCTCAAAAATCACTGCTATTAAGTACCAATTGCTAACCTGTGTGGGGCTGAGCTGAATAAAGGGCTTTGACCCTTTAATGCACTGACATATTTGACTTCTCAGCAGAAATACTTTTATAACACTCCACAGTTTTTTGGAAACATTTTATATCCAATACCTGCATCTTCTTTCAGCTCATCCAAGTGCAGCTCCTCACCAAAGGAGGTCACATTGGTTGTGGCTGCTGTTGTGGTCTCCTGCTGCTCCTCCTCTGAGGTGAGTGCCTGGCACACGGCTGCTGGAGCCTCACTCTGTGTCACCCTCGTGGCATCGTCACCAGTGCAGGCTTTGCCTTCAGCATCTAAAACAACAAATCATTTAATCTTAACTAAACCATGAGCAGTGACAGCTGAGGCCCCCCTGCTATCCTCTTGAGAAGAGGGAGTCCCAAAGCTGCTTATGCTCAGGGGACTGAGACTTCTCTTAGAGCAGCACCTGATCTCTGTGTTAACCACCTGTAATGCAAATCCTGTGCACATCAGCCCATCTGGATACAAAAACCCACTCGAGGAGGCACCTATTTCTGTGGGCATCCAGCTGCCTCTGCAAACAGCCACTGGACTCTGGAAGCAGCTGGTGGGAGATGAGCAATGGGCAATCAGAGGTCTCTGGGAGAAGGCAATTCCTTCCTTGCATGAGCAGAGCCCGTGGTGCAGCACATTCCCAGGTTGGTCTGACATGTCTGCGTTGTGTCAGGCTCTGTGCACGGCTCGCTGCCATCCAGCAATGCTGGAGGAAGGAAAGGCTGCTCATATTTCCTACCAGGCTGCAGGTTTTTAGCACAGTTTTAGTTACTCAGCTTTGAAAAGTGTGTCCTGTGTGATTGAGCTGATCAGAAATTCAAATCCCTCCTCATGCAGACATAGAAACTGCTCCCTTTGCTTACTCTGAAAGATTTTTGTGCCAGTGATCCCTGCAGCTGTACGCCTCTTGATGACTGAAGCTTTTCTAGTATTCTCCTGTTCAGGCAAGAGTCCTCAGAATACAAACTACCCTTTTACTCCCTCAGAATTTGCAAGATCTACATCACTGTTGCAAACCACAGAAAACAATCACTTTCCTCCCTGGGCAGCTCTCCATGCTGATGGATGCTCCTGCTGTCCACCCTTCACCTCCCAGCTTGTATTTCTCAGCCCTGGACACTCCTTTCTGGAAGCTCCTGACAGGGCGGTGGTTTTTTTGCAATGATATGATTACAAGTTCCTTGAACACTGATTTAAATTAGCAACATTCACAGTTACCTCTTTTTGATGCTGTTTGGACAATCTGCAGGGTAATTTCTTGTGCTTTTGGGTGAGGGTATCAGATTTTGGCCCAGAGATGCTGCGGAAGGGATGCAGTATTTTTGCACACTGAGCTCACTCAGTCTGCCTCATAATCACGTTTGGTGAAAAGTTACTGTTCTTAAAATAGCCCTTGCAGTAGCACAGTTGCTATGATACAGGGAAGGGGAGGGGGGGAAAAGTTCATTGCCTACATTTCAGCTCATTGTGAAGGCAGTCTGTACATAATCAGCGGTGTATGAACCACTGCCCGCGTTGTTTGACAGGCAGCCCTCAGCCAGAGCTGTAAGTACACATAAACCTGATCAGCTTCGTGCTCACAAAGGGGACAAACATCGAGGGGGCAGCTCCCTAAGTGTGTTCAAGGTAACTCTGCTTTGCACGTTCCTCACATCCTCGGGAAAGGCTGCTGGCAGCTGTGCCACGATGGAGCTGCAGCCAGAGACAGGGCTCCCTCAGATCCCGGCCCGTGGAAGTGCCGTGACTAACGGAGGGATGACAAGCAGGAGATGTTCCTGCTGGAGGATTCCTGAGACTCACAACAGCGATGTTCTTGGGCAGGAATGATCAGCTCGTGCTTAGATCAAAGTGGGTGTGCTGCTTTGGGGGCCAGTGGTCCCAACACCGTATTTAGAGATGATCTGGAGACAGGATAAAGCACAGCCCTTAGATCCATGAGGAAGGAAAACACCAGTCCTCAGCATTCTCAGGTAACCAGGAGTGGGGCTGGGATTTTGCTGGGAATTAACCCCGCTGTGTGCCAGATCCTGCAGCATGTAATCTCTCAGGGAGTTAAGGCGGTTCCCCAGAGTGAAGCTGCATCTCAGGAGTTTCCCAGGGGCAGTTTGGCATCTGCCCTGTGTGAGCAGAGCCAGAGAGGACAGAAGGGGACAGATGTGGCCCAGGCCACGCAGTGAAGGGGCAGCCAGGACTGGGGGCTGTGTGAGGAGAAAGGGTGACATAACCTGCCAGGGTGATATGTCACCCATGCAAGGATGGGGCAATTCCACCCTGGGCTGCTCCCAGAGCACTGCAGATCCTGCACTGGCCATGTGGGGAGCTCCGAGCCACACAGGCCACTGCCAGGGCCACTACCAGGGCCACTGCCAGGGCCACTGCCAAACGCTGGTGACAGGCCTTGTGCTATGGCTCTGAGTGGCACCTACTGCAAATGCATGAGGCTTCTCAGGCTGCAGCATCATCCCAGCTGGGCTATTTATGAAAGTGAGCAGGAATCAGCTCCCTGGAAGTGGAGTAGAGCCTGATGGAATAGAGGGATTTGAGGATTTACTGTAGTCTTTTAGCAGAGTGTTGCTGCTTTGACAATTGCAACTTAACTGCATAAACGAGAACTTAGCCTTGAAACTGCTGCCATTTCAGCTCAGTCCAAGTAGGGCACTAATCATTAATTGAGAATTATTTGGGTCAATTTTTTATTCCAGTTAATAAGCTGCTTCTACTAATACAGTAAAATAACCCTGGAGATTCACAACACTCTGTAAAGAAAAATAACTTGCAGGCAGCTGCAATGTCCTTCAGCTGACTGTGATCCATTCTTCCCTTTCTGAACACATGGAGGCACTGAAAATTTGTGTGATGTTTATAGGAGCTCCAGGCAACTTTCCTGCAGACAGGTAAGCAGTCTGTTTGCAGCTGTCTATTAAAAGTACAGCTTGTCCTCACACCTCACTGGACTATATTTATTTAAACTATTTTAATTTCATTAAAATGATCTTCCTCCTTGGCATCACCTCTTCCACCCAAGCATTCTTTATGCATGCAAGAGGTTTATTGATTCTTCATTATTACCTCTTAATGTGCTCTACAGAAGTTTTATTTTACTGGTTTTTTGCAGAGCTGGGAAAATGCATGTCTTCAAATTAATGGATTATAGGGAACTTTCCTGCTCCTAGTGGAGATCATGTATCTACAGTAATGCTAATACGCTAATAGGGCAACTAATTATCTAGAATTATGAGAGAAACAAAGACTTCAATGGACAGAAATTAAAAATGAGCTAAGAACTTCCACTTTAGAATAAATGGATGGTTTGATAGATAATTTAATATAAAGCTTAAAATATACCCAACAGAATAATATTAAAATTGCTTTACTCCCATGGAAAAAAAAATCCTGTTTAAAATGCCCTTTTTCTGACTCTTCATTTGCTCAGTTTCCCTCCAGCATGGCATCACTGAGTATTGTCCCAGAGGTTATTTACAGGCGTGGCTTTTGTTTTATACAAAAGAAACTCAATTACTACTTTCAAAGAACATAACTTCTATCTGTGAGATTAATCAAACTCAAAAGCCCAGTCTTCTTTCATGACAGTACTTTCTGCTATGATGTTTTCAAAGTAAAGATGGATTTGTGGGGTTTATCTCTGTGTAGATGGAAATGGCAGTTGGGATGTTGTCCATAACATTGGGAGCTCAGTTAATCTCACAGAACAGTCACCCAGATCTGTGTCTCCCTTGAGCATCCGTCAGGGCTTTGGAGCACAAGTACCATGTCCTTTGTGACTGTTTCTGACACTTTATCATCTTTCCTTCCATGACTTCTGGTTTGTACTCAGGAAAGCTTTAAAATGACTCCACTAAATGCTTCACTTTTCCATGGGAATGAAAAGCAGGCAGACTGGTAATCACAAAGTTGGTTTACTGGAAAAACAGCTGAAAACATCAGATTAGGATCATTTGATGGGATTTGGATCCATAGGTTGTTCATGTTAGCTGACTGCATCTGTATGTTGAAGTTTATATTTATCCAGCTTGAGCTGGATTTCTTGGCAGAAGGATTTAGCTGGGTTTAGAGCAATTACATAAAACATACGTACCAGTTCAGGCTGCACCACGTGTAAACCAAGGGAAGACAGAGCTGCATTCAAATTGGGAGATCACTAAACAACATGGATTGATTGCAGCAGGGAGGAGCCTGAAGGACAACAAGCCTTAAATTGAGAGTCTGAGTTTTCCTCTCTGTTTGGATTGAAGGGTTTTATTCATTTGCTTGTTTATTCTGCTTTTGCGAATATGTGTTTCCTACTGTCCTACTGAAAGAGTCTCTGATTAAAAAAAAAATTAAGAATTTTTTCTTACCTTGTTCCATCATCTCCAGAAGGCCTTTCTTAATGAGTTCATCCCGCCCTTGCCGTGCTGTCATCTTCTTCTCCAGCACTGCACAAAGTAGTGGCACAACACAGCACCAGTTACCAACAGAGCAGTCATGTAATGGGGTGAGAGAGGCAACATGGAAATTCCCTCCAGTCTCAGCTCCTGTGTGCTTGGAAAGGACTGCAAGGATTTTGTTTTGGGGAGCGTGGATTGCTCAGCTGTTTGTGCCTCCTCCTTTGTTAAAATCACCACATGTAAAGCTGAGGTTTATGGTGTGAGGTGCTGTCAGGTCACTCTGAGTGCAGAGTCACGGGGATTTCAGAGCCTTCCTGCTGTTTATGTGGCACCTTGGAGTTGCCTTGGACAGTGTCCTTCACTGGGACACTCCCACAGGATTCAGGAGCAAGTGGAGGGAACTGCACCGTCCTGTCTAAGGAAAAGTGAGTTTGTCTCTGTACTGATCTCTTGGAACATCCCTGGAGACCAGTGAGAGGATGCTGTGCTGTGTGCTGGGCTCCTTCCCCTCAGAGACAGCTGCTTGAGGGAAGGCATTTCACATGCTGCAGCTCCCTCCTGTCACTTCTCATAATGTTACTGTGACCTGTATAAACTTCACCCCAAATAAAAGAGGTGACAATACTTGGGGCCATAACTGTAGCCTGTGTGGAGAAGGGACAGCTCATGGAAAGCAGTCTGGGGGCAAGGCTTGTGCTTCACACTCATTGTTTAACCTTCTCTTCTAAATGTACTGTGTTATATAGGAAGTCAGCCTTTATGGGCCTCTCCTAGCCTTAAACATTATTAATTTGTTGAATGCTGGAATCTCTGAATGGGGTTTGGCTCAGGTCATCTTTAACATGTCCCGTGTAAGCTTTGCTGTGCAGCAGCCCTCTCTTGTTCTCAGCCTACCTGCAGATGTCTGCTTTAGCTTCTCATTTTTCTTTTTCCGCCACTTCCACGGTTTGAAGATCCTGCCCAGTGTTGCCAGTTTGCTGTTCCTCCTCACTGGTGGAGTTCGAATCCCTGAGACCAAGTAGTCAGAACGCACTGCAGGGGACTGCTCCATCTCATCTGAGAGGGGAAGAGAGGAAAAAACTGTTTGACAAACCCCCACAGTGACTTGCAAAGGGCAGGCAAAGGTGCTCACCAAGGCAGCGGTGTCACTGTCCCCCCAAAAGCTGCAGGGAGCTGTCACAGCCTCCCGAAACATGGAGAGCTGAGAGCTCCCCATGGCTTTAACAAGAGCAGTGGAAGTTTAACACGTCTGTAAATCTGTAAATCAGGCTCATGTGGCCTCCAGTTAATCACATAAATGTAATGCTTGTTTAGGAAAATGCAGACCTTCATGAAAAGCTGAAAGGAAGTGTGAGAGAACTCAGATCCCTTAGGAATCCCCAGCTTCCAGATCTGTTCCTGGGTCACAGGATATTGCTGCCTTTTAAATGAACTCCTCACATGAGCTAACACAGAACACGCTGACTTTTGGGGGCTGACGCAAATCTTATCTAAAAGAAGAGTTTGTTTGATATGTGCTATGTAGGTAAAATCTCAGAACTACTGTGAAAATTTATTCCTTGAGAAAGCTAAGGGGAAAATTCTTTCCCTTTTGTCCAGCCAAGTCACAGGAATTCAGAGATAATGCTTCAGCTGGAAAATCAATTTAGGTATTTTTAATAATTTTCCTTGAAAATGCACCCTAAGTTTTGCTTATAGACAAGTGTTGCATGAAACAATACCCACTGAGTATTCACAGTTGTGTGCCAGCCAGTGCCATGGAGGGCAGTGGGACAGTCCCCTAAATGGGTTTATTGATGTCTTTACTGAGAATTGTATTAGAGCACCAGTACAGTAATTGTTGAAAGAGAAGCTGCCATCAGACCTGTTACAGAAATAAAAAACTGATTAAAAAATTGTATTTTTTTCACACCAACCAGTTATGATTTAAATCAGGAAGGGGAAGTCATGAACACGTGTACATTTCCAAGTAATTTTTCTCTGAGCAACAATATTTATCATAAATGGCTTTATGACTGCAAGATCATATCCAGCATCTTCTGGGCTTCGTTTTTAAGTTAACAGGGTGAAAATGCCTAAATCACAGCATGGAGGTGGGGATTTCCAAGTAAACAGGAAACAGTTTTTGGAAGATTATTAAACACAGCAGGGGAATGAACACATTCCTCCTCTTCCATTTAATTTTGAAAATACTGGTAATAGAGATGAATCATTCAGTGGAGACAAACTAAAAACTTGGCTATGCGAACTATAAGAGCAGAGAAAAGCTGTAACAATTCCCCACACACATCATGCATGCCCAGTGAAATTCTCTTTCTTTGTATTGAATTTAGAGCACCTTTTTTCTCATTCCACTGAATTTTTCTGGGGGTTTAATTTACAAGACATTTAAAGTAATAATATTTTTTTTTGCCTTTGAACACGTGGTGCCTACCCAAGGTGATATTTATAATTTACAATTTGGAGGTCAGTATTAAGCTCAGAGCAGAAAATAGCAATGAGCCTTGCACAGAAGGAAGGCAGTAGCCTACAGACCACAGCTGGAGTGCCAAGATACTCTGCTCCTTCCGTAGCAGTGTATTCAAAAATGAGAAGTACCACAGAAATAAGCTTTGAAGAATTAGAGCTGCTCTCAATTACAGCAATAGCAACGAGAATGGAAAATGGCAGAGTAGATCTCCTATTAATTTGCTATTATGATCACTTTAAAGCTGTAATAGAAGCCTCAGGAAATAGCATTTGGTCATTTCTTGTGACATCTCTTGAGTGGAAATAGAAATGTTCATGAAATTAGCTCATCTCAAACGAGCTGCAGATGAGGCTGTGAATCAGAGCCCTGTCCCTGGAGCTGCAGTGGAGTGGGACAAGCTCAATTCAGCTGTCCCTGGTCCTTGCTTGTGAGACTGCACTGCTGCTCCTCCCAGGCCAGGAGGTCCTCAAGCATGGAGGTGAAGATTAAATAAGAAGCTGATTTACTGACTCTGCTATGTTTCCTTCAGGATGTAGGTGTCTGCAAAGTGGGTTAGACATCCCCCACATGTTTTGTTTAGCACTGGTAGCATGAGGTCATTGTAAGTTTTTGCCAGATAGGGGATATACAAAGAACCAGGAAATCATTTGAACCCAAACCTGTGGGTCTCCAGCAGGTTTAGGGTCCCAGATATTCCTCTAAGAAGGAGAATGGGGAGATATCACAAAGACACTGAGGTTTCCCTGAGTGCCTTGTAGGAATCAGTGCTTCTGTGGTTTCCACCAGCCCTGCCAGCTGGGTTTCTTCCTTCCCTTTCTGCTCTCTTGGTTGTGGAAATGCAAGGATTTTGTGCCTTAGACTTTGATTGCAGATGAAACACAGGTAGAAATCCAACGTCAAAGAAGGAAGAGCAGCTAAAACATATGTTCCAGAGGAGGTTTTTGTGGGCTTTTTAACTTTATTAATGTTTCTCATATGGTACAAGCAGTCCTTCTCACCATATGTAGTTTCTATACTGTGAATTGGGAGAGATGGACACAAATAAAAATAGATAGAGACACAGCAAGACAGATGTCCTGAAGAATTGAATAACAAGGAAGTGGTCTCACTGGCAAGGAGAATCACAAGAGAGCCCTTGGAGCACCTCATTTCCAGGCAGTTCATTTTCTCCTGGTTGTGGGTTGGCTGCTTGGGAGATCAGAAGTTGACAGCACAAAAAGCAGTTCCCACATACAGCAGTGAGTACTGGAGGAGAAGGCACTCCTAAATATGAGCCAGTTCCTGCAGCCAACAAGCTGCCAAGGCTTGCCAACCCTCCAACCACTCTGTGAAACATTCAGCACATTTTTTAAAATCTGCAGTCAATATTTTAATTATGCTAACTGTTCTGTGGAATAATGTGGTTATTTCTCCCAGAGCCTGACAGCCTGGGGCCAGGCCATGCAATTACACAGGAGATGTCTGCAAAATGTAAGCAGCCAAGAGCCAAACCATGACTCTCCAAATCAGCAGGGGGAAGCCAGCAGCAGCTTAACTCGCTGTGTGATATGGAAGGATGAGGGACAGTCCCTATCAGGGTCCAGAGAACACCAGGTTAACCCCCAGCACAGCAAGGCCAGCCTGTGCTTGGCCCTCACTGCCCCACAAGCAGGCAATCCTCAGTCCTGTGGGGCCACAGGATTTAGCTCTGGCTGAAGTTTATTGGCTGTTTATGGCAAAGACTTCTGTGCTGGAGCTTCAGCCCCAAAACAAACCCCTCACGTGTCACAAACTTGTCACCTGCTCCATGTGTGCCACAGGGGTGGAAACCAATGTGGCTGTGCCCCTGCTGATGATGCTGGGCAAGTTCTTCTTACAATGCTAGCTGGAGTAATTTCTAGAGCTCCTAAGAGTGGTGCAGTGTGAGTGGATAATGTCTGACACATCCCCAGTCAGAGGAGGGGAGAGGTTCCAAAGTGATGGGCACTGCTCTGCAGTGCAGCTCTGGGCTGCAGAATCAACCAGGCAACAAAGAAGAAGCAAATAAACCATAGTATTCATTAAATTTGGCTCCAGGGTCTGACCCCTCAGATAGCCTGAGCATCTGCAGCTTCTGTTGACATCAGCAGCAGTTGTGGTGAAAAACACCCCCTCGCTTTCTTCTTTAAAATATTGTGGTACCATAAATAGACCACTCTTCCTGCAGTTCCCCTCTCTGTGGGAATTGTGCAATGATTGTGAAGGTTTTCTGCTCATGAAAGCTCTCCCATTTACAAGTCAGACCCTGCCTCCATCCCAGTCAGCCTCCCACAGAAGTGGGGCAGGTTTGCTGGGAGTTCCATGACTTGTGTGCTGGGAGAGTGTCCTGAGCTGCCCAGAGCCCTCATTCCTACAGCAGCTGGGTCTGGTGCTGAGGTGATCATGTCTGGGTGATAACAGCATCCTTAAATTGAGCACTGGCCTCAGTGAGTGAGGCTCATCTTGGGTTTTTCCAGATGAGCCAGAGTCCGTAGTTGGGTAGTTGGATGCCTGGGTTGCTGATTACAGCAACTGCAGGATGCATTCCACAGGCTGAGGAAGGGCAGCTGGGAACACCAGGGATGCAGGGCTGAGTTACACTGACCTTGCCATGCAGACAGGCTGCAGGAGACATAGGATGTCCTCCTGTGAATGCAGCAAGAAGTTTGTGGGAAGATGAAGGATGCTAAATTTTCATGTGCTGGGAATTTTGGTAACTTAAATTCACGGTAATGAAAGTTGTACCTTGCTAAATCCTGTGTGTACACTGGTAGGAGAAGGACCACTGAAAAATCTGCAACCTGCAGGCAGTTTAAAAATAACACAGCAGACAAGAGCTGCAGGCAAATTTGTAAGGCAGGCGTGCTCTGTTTGCTGATGACTTGGTTTGTGATGCAGCTCTGCATGTTTTCCCCTTTACTGTCATTGCATCTCTCTCTGCAACTCATATATCGAGCTAAAAAAGGAAATCAAGGTTCCCTTGGTCCACTGCAGAGGGTAGGGACAGTGAGTGGAATCAAAACGACCTTTCTGGCTTTTGGGATAGAGGTGCCTTTACCACCAGTCACTTTCAGTGCTGCCTGGAGTTCAAGGCTGCCTCTAGAAAGGAGGTGAGGGAGGATGACGCAGGGGGAGCTGAGCTTTTAAAGGGTTCCTGTGTCCTCCTGGTCACTCCAAAACTGAGCCAGCACTTCCCTCAAGGTGCTCCTTGTCATCCAGTGAGAGGAGCCTGCAGGGCAGGGAAGGCAGAAAGGTGGTCTTGGTTTCAGAGTGAAGATTATCCTGAACGTTGTAAAAGAGAATTAGCAGTGGGAACAATCCCCCTTTTCCTTAGTTTAGCATCCTAAAAAAGAAAGAACTGACCACGGTGACTGAACATGCAGGGTAGGGGTAAGTTGCTCATGTCTGGAAGCCTTTGAATGCTTCTGCATTATGTTCCAGAGAAGCAGAATTCAAACTGAAGAGCCTTTTTATTGCACCAAGCCTTTTTATTTTATTTTAAGTTAGATGTTTCCTGTGATGAAGCTCTTCCTTGTTCTAAAAATGTTTTCTGTCACCTGCATTTCTGCAGACATGCTCTCTTTCTTGACTCCCTTTGAAAGAGAACTGCAGCAGAATGTTCTAGTTTGAAGTCTCCGTTTCAGTTTTTGAACACAGAGTATTTTGATTTTAGCAATTTTGAATGACTGTTAAAAATTAGAACTGAAAATTATAAAGGAGAAAAGAAGTTTTTTATGAACCTGAAATTTATTTAATTTTTGAAAGACTTTGTATTTGAAGCTGGGAATGTTTCAGTACTGTTTGGGGTTGGTTTGGAAAAAACTTACACAGAATCCTTTGTAAAAGAGAAAACCTAGTTCTTAACAGTTTAGATATTTAGAAAGGCAAGGTACCCGTAGTAATTATTGAATGTGATCATGAGCTGATTTGGGGTGCACAGCTGCTTATGTGACACAGATTGTTGCTCTGATACATCATATTCGTTACACAAAAAGAACACTGATACAAAGTAGGGGAAATTACAGGTTTGAGGTGCAAATTCAGGCATGTACCTATCCAAATTTTAGGTTTTGTATGGTCAACAGTGTAAGGGAAAAAAATGGCTTGAATTCTTCTCTCTTATTGCAACCCTTTTTGTTCATGATTTCCCGCCGTGGATTTCATCTCTCTGAGAGTTTAACCTCACAAGGAGCAGATGGAGAGTGGGCCAGGTTTATCCACATGGCATCTACGTCATTCCCTGGGTTACCTTGGGGGGAAAATCTGGCACAGTAAATTTGTGCAGGCTGCAGACTTGCGGAGATCCACGAAGGCAGGCTGAAAATGCAAAGATAAATAGCAGGGAAATACAGAGACAGCTCTGTGTTCAGCTTCCCCTCAGTAAAGGCTCTGCTTGGGCTCAATCACTTTTCCTTTTGCTGGGTGATATAAATCCTGATTCAGTTTTTATGCTTCCCTGCATGAAAATGCAAGTTTACTATGTGGTCTCCAAAGTCTGAGCTTCCATTTTTACTTCAGACTCAAAGGTTTGCCATTTGTCCTTGTTCTATAATTTCTACTGCTCTTTAGTATGTTAACTTACAATTTAACATTTTTCTCTAATTGAAGGAAATAAAATAAAAACCCCAAAACATAAGTTGTGGATGGTAGGAGGGGGCTGTGCTTGCCAGAGAATTTTATTTCCATTTTGTCACGCTGAGCCTCCTTCAAAGTATTTGGATTTTAAAACCAGGTTTCCCTGACATGAATGGGGAAACAGATTATGCTTATCAAAGGAAAGAGAGCAGGGAAGTGGCAACTCCAGCTAAATCTCTTAGATAAAAATATGCTTTGTATGCTTGAGGTTTGTGATTTCTTCCAGAAAATGTTCTTTTGGAAAGTTGACATATCACCTACCAGCATTACCACCAAGTGAGCCAAGGTGCAAAGAAATTAATCAGGAACCTTTCATGCTTTTGGATCATTGTGTCAAGTTCCAGCACCACTTGCTGTGATTTACAATGCACGGTGTGACATTAGCAGTTCATTAGCAAAATATGTTTGTCAGTGTTTGCATAAAGGAACCCACAACACGCCTTACCTGGGTAAGAAAGAGCTCAGTAACAATAAGAAAACGAGACTGATGAAGGAGTGCTATGTAATCACTGTTAATTCAGGTACCTGAGCCTGTACAATGTCTTTGGAGAGGGGAAAGCTGCCTTTTGCAAGCCTCTCCCCCAGTGAGAACTGGCTCAGGCAGCAGAGCATCATCTCCCCAGATCCACAAAAAATCCATTCAAATAAAATACAAATCCTTTCAAATGGGCACTGCCTCTGCAGAGGGCCAGGAGCCAGCCTGTGCCAAGTCTGTCCCTCCTGCAGCTGCAGGGGCTTTGTGCCACACACGTTCCAAATCCCCGGGGCTGGGCAGTTTCCCCCAGGCTCCCAGAGAGATGCTGTGCTGCAGAACACAGGGAGCCAGGCCCAGCAAGCACAGGGATGTTTTGGATGAGGCTTGCCCTGCCCTCAGAGCAGTAAAGCTCTTGTCTGCACTGCAGGACCAGCCTTTCATCACCTGCAGTTGTTTAATTAGCTGTAGCCTTGCTGCAAACCTGTTGAAAGGATGTTTTTTATAGCATCCTCAGGGAGTCTGCAGACTAAAACACACCCTGGGCTGTCTCCAAGAGGCACCTTCACATCCCTTCCACTGCAGTTATCCCTGACAGCAGCTGCCTTTAGAGGGCCATGGAACACCCAGGGAAGCCATTGGTGTAAGGGCACTGTGTTTGCCAGCAGGGACCCATCCACTGCTTTTTCTGGGATTCATGGCCCAGGACTGACCTGTTTACAGTTTCTCCAGTTGATGGGAGTCTGTGTCTGTCAGACATACATACAGTCAGCTCTCACTTTACATCTATCCCAAACTTGTCTACTCAAGAATTAATCAAATCCTCATGTCCTATGCACTTTCATGCCCTTGTCATTCCATGCATAATTTCCTTCTTTGCCCGAACACATCACAGCTCTCAGTTGGTGCTTTCACTGTTCAGTGCCACTGCTGCAGATGGAAAACACTCTTTGTGCTCTGTGAAATGCAAGAGCATCTCCTTTTGTTTTGTTTTCTCCTTTATCACTCCTGCTGTTTCCAACTTCTGCTTTCCTCACACCCATTGGCAACAAACACACTTCAGTCACGAGTCTCTGGTGCTCACTCCAGGCTTGCTCTATGGAATAGGACAGAGATTTGGGAGAAGGAATACTTAGACAACAAAAATCTGACATAAACCAGAGCAGGGAAAGGTAGAGAGAAAACAGGCACAGTGACAGAACTTTTGTCTAAGGTTGTGCACCCAGTGTGGTTCCTTGAAAAACTGTTCTAAAGCTACCAGTGATTTATACACTTGGCTGGTATGGAAATTGTAATGAAGCCCTTCTTGGGAGGTCATTTCACCTGAATGAATGGTTAAATACTTTCTAGGGACAGTTTGCTCTGCTGGTTGGAACATTCTGTAAATATGAGACACACGTAGGAAATACTTAAAGGAGAATATTGTTTTTAAAAAACCATTTATTCCACTGTCTACTGGTACTTCTCAACCAGGCAATTACACTAAATACTCAGCAGTTCTCCAAAGCAAGGTACCAGAAACCCCCAGCACCTTTGAAAAGACACATCTGTGCTTAAACACAGAGCAGTCAGATGCTACCAAATCCCCAAGGGTGATGGCACTCCTCACCTGTTAAATCCTGCATCATCCATCCTTAGCATGGAACTTTCTCAAAGCTCAGATAAGGGTTTTGAAGCACTGGTCTAATCAAACTGCAGCATGCCTTCTAAAATTCAATTCTTCGTTGGTTGAGGGCCAAGAGAAATAATTGCTTATCAAATTTACTGTAGTGATTATCACTGTTTGCCTGAACCAAGACCACAAACTAGACCTAATAGGAATGGCAGGATCTTCAGAGCAAGAATAAACATGGAAATTATTCTAAATATATGAAGCTGTCTCCTCTGCAGCTCTTGGAATGACTCCATTCCACGTTGTTTTCTTCTTCCATTATAGAAACTAGGAAAAACAAACTACTGAGTTGTAATCCTTGGCCTGTGTAAGAAACAGAAAAATAGAGAGACAATGTCCCACATGGCAGCAACAAAATGAGAATTTGGCAGGAGAGCAGCAATGTCTGTCCATTAACTCTCTGTGTCACTGAGCAGCCAAGCAGGGAGAACTATGGAAGTAACTAATTCCTCTTGCTAATGTGATTTATTGGCTGTGTCTGCATTAGCAAGAAATGCAGTGTTAGCAGTGGGGCTGTGAGCAGCTGGTGCTGAGGACTCAACACCTTCTGGCTGCATTTGTTAAGCAGCAGTGGTGTGATCTTGTGACTCCAACTCGACAGCGAACGCGCTCTTTCCTCACAAAGTGCAAAGGAAACAAGACTCTTCTTGATAATGAAAATGCCAGCCAAACTAAACAACCATCCTTCCAAAAATAAACTAGGAATGCCTGTGTTTTCTTCCCAGAGGATGGATAAAGATCATCATTATTTGTATTACCAAATTACAAGTTTCAAAAGCCCCTAATCACACATGCAAATTCATATGACTTGTTGGTATCAAAATTCACCAACTTTCATCAAGACATTGATGAAATGTCTCCTAAATTTTTGGTAAAGTAAAAGTTCACTTGTATTACATTTTTCCCCATATTAGAGCTTATCTGAAATGTCCTTATATTGCTTTTTTACATTATAAATCCCTGTGTCCAGAGTGGCAAGTACCTTCCTGGGGCCTTCCAGCAACGTATTTTAGCATTAATGAAACTGTTATGCATAAATTAACAACGCCATTTCAAAATTCCTAGAATGATGCTGAGGTTGTGACAGAAAAAGCAAACAATGCACAGACGGATGAGTTTCTTTCAGCTTTTTTTTCTAAATGAAGAAGAATTTAGTGAAGAAATTTCTGAATTTAGTGAAGGACCCTACATTTAACCAGAGTCGTACTGGTTTTATTAATTGGAGTCAGTCTTCTTGCAGTTCAGTGCAAAAATTGAGCTTTGTATTTGTTTTTTAGTTCATAAAACATTCTTTCCATGCAAACTAGAGAATTGTTGCTAAAAACAATTTCAAAAAGACATCATCACCATTTATTGAAATGGTTAGATTTGAAAGAACAGGAGAGATATCTTGTAACGACCATTCTAAATTCAAGCTGCTTTCAAGGAGAAAACTTGTGGGTTGGTGAGGTTGTACTGCTTCCAACAACTGCAACAGCCACAGAATAAACCTCAGCAATGTGTCTGCAGACAGTTAAAATCTCCAGGAATATTAGGCAATAGTTTGGACAAGTAGGGTGTTTAATGACTGCAGAGGTTACACCTCAAATGGAAATACACACAGGAAGAAACATATTCAAAGCAGGGTCAAAGAATGCCAGGAGCCAAACTAAAATGTACATGATAACTGCTGAGAAATGGCTTTTTTACAGATATATTTTAGAAGTCTACTGGTAAAAGTTCTCTACAGCTCCCTTTAAGTGCTGGCAGGATGCCCTAAGTGTCACCCTGTGGTTGATGCATCAGGCATTGTCCTGCTCCTCCTGGACCAGCCTGTGGATCAAACAGGAGAGGTTGCAGCAACTCTGAGTTGCACAAGATTTTCCTACTCAAAATTTTCCAAAAATGGCTTTGTCAAGGAAACTCAGGGGCTGGGGCCAGCAGGGTGGAGGTGGAGCAGCCTCAGTGTGCCCTGGGATACCAAACCCTCTCTGCAGCGTGTCCCACGGACAGACACTGCTGAGCAAAGTCCTGCCCTGCACATTTTGTCTGAACAGGTAAGATTACTCCAGTTGTATGTTTAGAGACTTAACTTATAATGTAATGGTGTAAAAAAAATTTAAAAAAATGTGGAGAATCTACAATTTTGAGAAGTGGCCAGGGAGCACATGATCGCACTTCAGTTCTGCTGGTCAGGGCTTATGCAAAAGAACCATTTCCCAAACTAAAGCATGGCAGGAGGCTCTCTCTCTGTACAAACAAATTTTGTTAATTTTACTGGCCACAAGTTCTAAATTCACATTTTTTTAAACCAACAATACCAGACAGCTCCTTGGTTTCCAGCTCTTGATTTTCATTCAGGACATGTTTTTGAGACAGAAACCTCTAATGAGTGTTTTTCTAACATTTGCCTTTCATCAGCAAAGAATATTTGACTTTCTTTTCTTGTTTTCTTCTCCTCCTTTTTTATTTCTTAATTTATTACTTTTTGCACAAAAGGGATAACCAGCTTTGTGACAAAACTACCATTTTATAAGCACCACAGAATATGAACTGAATTTCTGTTTCAATGCATGAGGTTTTTATTAAACAAGTAAATAATAGTCTTGTCCATTTCAACCATATCCTGGGCCTGTTTTTATGTCTCACAAAGCCCAAACATCTTGGAAGGAAAACCAGTGTGGAATATTTTTACCCTGTCTGACCTAAATTTACGTATGTTTTAGTTCTTCCAAGAGAAAGAGAAGTGGAATAACTACTCCCTCTTCTCAGTTTCTTTTCAGCACTCATATTTTAATTGTGTTCTCAGCTGCCTGCATGAGTCATGGAGAGCTGGAAACAAGAACTCTCTACAATATTGTAATAACTGCTTCCTCAGGAGGGAGCTTCTGTGTGTTGGGGGATACCACTAAAAAGCCACAAAAATCTCCTGAAAGCTTCCTTGTGCCAGAAACCTCCATGGGAACTAATAGAGGAAGTGACAATATCTTAGCTGCAAAAAGAGATTATTTATGACTGTAATAATAACAAAGATACCTGAGGATTTCCATACAATTGTCTTGAAATTCATGTAATTGTTCTTCAGCATTTGCAGAGATTTCAGACTGCTGTTGACTTTGTGGGTTGTTTTATGTAATGATAGTATTGAATTTCACTGGTCTAGGCATAATTTGGATTTGGTCCTGTGATGTTCCAAGAAACTCTGAAACCCACAGGCTTTTATAAGAACTGGGAGGGTGTTCAGTACTTGCCATGCTGATCCACACTATTCCAAGAGAACAAGTTCAACCAATGCCTGCCCCTTCCTGTACAGTGTAAGATACAGCCAGACTAAATCTGCTTGAAGCTGCCTATGAAATATTTAGAAACAATGAGGGAAGGTCATGGCAGAAAAGCATCCTTCATTCTGAAATGCCATAACTTATTGAGAACAAGCCAGACCCTTCTTCCTTTGGTTCATGTCTGGACTGAGCAGGCCACAGCAAACCAGGTCAAGGATCTTTTGCAGTGAGAGGAAAAAGAAAAAAAAGGTCAACTTAATCATAAACCAAATTCACTGGGGGGTCAAGTGGATTCAAAGAGCAAACACACAACAGTAAAAAGATGTTGTGAAACATTACCAGAGGCTCTTGGTATCAAATGTGCCCATCAGCTCTACAGCATTTCCAAGCCTCTGTGATTATGCCTTAGTGTGCCCTGGCTCTGTCCTGTTGGCTGGAGCTTATCTGCCTCTAACACTGAGATTCAGTCCTAAGTTCCTGCCTATGAGGTCAGACAAGGAGTTGGTCACACTGAAATCACATCTCCCTATCCAAGACTCTTCCCTTTCTCGCCGGGCTGCCCTTCCCCTTCTCTACACCCATTCTGCTCTCACAGCCCTGTTTTTGCTGTCATTTCACCTCTGTACACGTCTGACTGCTCATCCTGCAGCCTCCCCTCCCTGCTCAGTGCAGTTTGCTGAGCCTCTGCACAGGAACAGTCTGACTTTAATCAAGACTATGCAGGAAAAGCCTTTCTTCTCCAAGAAAGCTTTTAGACAAGTATGCAGGGTTCGTTTACAACATTGGGTAATGAAGCAGAGCTAAAAATACCATATGCTCCTTTGCCATTGCCCATTCATTGCTATAAATGACTGGAATTTCGGTTGCTGCAGAACAAAACACGTTTTATGTTTTTGCTTTTAAGTGAAGCTGTGTATAAAGCTCTTTGCCACTTGGAATATCCCCATGTTTTACATAAAAGGATAACAAAGTTTATTTGGAAAAGGCGGCGAAGCCTGCAGCTTGTTTTCCTCTCATTTTCTTTAATGAATGAGGAGAGATCTTAGAATGTGTGATCACAGGAGTGGAACTGGCTAAATTTTGTCAGTTATGAGAAAACACAGTGAGGAATTTATTGAGTCTGCCCCCAGAACATCACCTCTGATTGGCAATTCAGAGCACTGGCTAAGCAGAACTCTTTTCAATCGGCTTCAAGCCTCCTCTGCAATCTGTGTAAATCTATCTCTACAACGGAATGAGATTATCCAAGCATGAGAGAGAACTGACACATAGGGCCAGATTGTTTGAAGATGTTTATTTTAAGTCATTTCACACAATCTTATTCACTATATTTGTTTTTTGAACTCGGAGAAAGGGATTTTTTTCCCCTAGTAATTAAAACTCTGAAGGCGGACACTCTTGCCTGCACAATAAAAGAACTTGTAATATTTTAGAAAGTATTAAAAAAACCCCTATGAAAACCCTCAACTAATTTCTTCCTTTCAAGTGCTGAAATGATCTAATGCTATTAATAGAAGATTTTTTCTCTGTGGAAAATTTATTCTTCTATTTAAAGCTACTGGGGAAAAGCTTGAAAGAACAAAAAATTATGATTCTGCCATCTGGCTATCAGTATAGCCTTCAGATGATGAGTTCAGATAGCGGCTTTAGAATGCACACATTTATTTGGAAAGGAGGCAGGATGATAGACAAGGCATCATTTCTCCACACAGCTGCATCCCATGGGTACATCCCTGCTAAAATCCCACCCAGCTTGTCCCTTACTGCTGGCGGAACCAAATGGAGGATCCCAGACTGACAGCCCTAAAACCACAGGTTTTCCTTCATGCCCAAAACCAGGCAGAGCTAATGCAGCAGCAGAACCTCCCCAGGTGCTGCTCAGCCAAGCCTGAGCCTAAGCCAGATGCCCCGAGATTAGCAGAGCAGGTGTTGCTCTGTCCCCATGATCTACCTGCAGAAGGATGAAATTGATACCAGAGCTGGGATGACATTTCACATGGGCAAAGGATGACAATTCCTGTCACAATAAATCAGCAAACAGAACACCTCCCCAGGAGTCTAAAGAGACATTTTATACTGAATAGCTCATATCCTGCTTCCAGGCACCTGACCCATTAGGCTTTAACTCCTTGACATGTGCTGGCACTTGGCAATTTTCCTCACATGTTGACCCTGCACCCAGGTGCCATTCTAGGGATTCACTCCAGAGTTGTGGGAGTTACATGTCTTGTGCATTCCTGGTGGGATAATGCAGAGATCATATTCACAAAAACACAGGGCTGTGTTGCCCAAAACATGTGATTCACAATAAACACAGTGAAACCTGAATAGAAGGCTTAAAGCTGAAAATCAAATACTTCTTTGGATTTTGTTCTTGGTTTAAATAAGGAAATGGAGGCAAAGTATTTGTAAAGTGAACCCTGTGCTAGAGATCTCCAAGTAACCTGAACCCAATTCTATCTCTGCAGCATCTGCATGGCTGTGAGCTCTAAAATGGAGAACTAAGCAGCATTCCCCGTTAGCAGGGTGCTGGATGGGAGGAATTATGTATTTCCATTGTGTATGCATAGCATGGAATTAGGTACAGACCCCCTAACACAACTTTTCTTCCACAAGAAGCTGTATCTTCTTCCCTTAGAAGATACAGACATGCCAAGCAGGTCTTGGTTTACAGACTGTTGGTCTGGTATCCAATAAATTGAGTTTTAGGGCATTCAGTAACAGATCAAAATGACCACAATCCCAATGCTACAAAGTGCAGATCCAGTAGAAATTCATTCTGCCCTCTCAGATTGTTTAAAATACATTGATTAGTCCACATTGTTCCTGCAAGCTTTCTGCTGGATCAGGTGTCACTTCTCTGCACCACTTGTACTTTGCTCCGTATCAAGAATTGTCTGTCATCCCCCAGTTGGCATCAATCTGGCATAAAAGCACAGAGCTGGCATAAAGTGTATCACAGCTCTGGCTGATTTGACAGAAATATGGTCATTTGCCCATGCCTGCTCTGCAGGAAACCTGTCCTGCTGTTAAAAGCCCTCGTGCACAGATCTGGTGTCAAAATCAGCCTCTCGTACGACGGCAGAGCCTGGCGGTGCCAGAAGGTGATGGGAAACTGATGGAACATCCCTGCCTGTGCCCCAGCCCTGAGCTCAGGGAGGCAAAAAATGAGACATCCCACGGTGGCTCCAGCCCCTGTGCACTTCATTGTGCTCAGTGACCTCAACTCTCAGCAGCAGCTCCTGTGGCAACTCTCCTGCTGGAGAGGAGAGGATTTTCGCAGGGCATGTGCCTGTGCTGTGCAGCTGCAGCCAGCAAGGGAGATGCAGAACAGCTCTGTTTTCAGAGCAAAACAGATGCCTTTCCCTCATGTTTGCTCTTCTTGGCTTTGGGCTTTTGGCTTATGCACCACAAGTTCAGTAGCTATTCCGTAGTCTGTACCTAAATAACATATCTATACTGTATATAGGTATGCACACAGCATTACACATTATATTACGTGACTACATATTGAAAATCTAAAAAAAAACATCAAGGAGTCTGCTGATAATATGGATTTAATTACAAAATAGCTGCTTCTCGTGGAGGTCAGAGTGAGAGAGGGTTTGGGATCTTGATTTTAGGGTGGCACAGACAGCACCAGAGATCTTGTAAACCCAAGCCAGCTCCCCAGCAGAACCCAGTGCTCAGCCTGCCTTGCTCAGCCAGGCTGTTCCTAACCCCTCCTCAATAATGCATCTCATTCATCTGAGTAGCATGCATGATGACTTTCAAACAAAACAAGATAAGGCATGAGTTAGAAGTTAGATTTTGGCATCTATTACAGTGCTGTCTTACATGTTCGTATTTATAATGCTTGAATGCCTAAATGCACAGTGAAAGAGTTGTAAACAAGAGTTAACTGCAGCTCCCATTAAAGGGTTCTTTGGGTTTCCTCATCTCTCCTGATTTTTCTTTCCTCTGATTCTTTTGTTTCCTCTTTTTTTTTTTTTCTGTTTCCCCACCCCTGGCCCCCAGAACTGGCAGAAGGGCAAGGAGAGAAGGGCAGTGCTACTTTGTATTTAGGCTACATTAAAAGTGAAAAGCTTTGACATCTCCCAAGCCAAAACTGGCAAAGCCAGCTGAAAAAAACCCAAACGTTTGTGTTCCAAATTGCAAACTTTCCTTATTGGTTGAAAGCATTCCAGGGTGGCTTCAGGTTACACTGACCCAGCCTAAAGGCAGGTTTAACTTATGTTTTGACCATTTAAGAAGGAAAACAACTCTCCCTTGATGCTCTTTGGCAGTCAGTAAATAAATTTTACCATGGTAACTGGAAAGACATTTGAGGCTTGAAGACCCAAGTTCTTAATTAAAATGGTCCTTGACATCTTGTTGTACTAACTAACCTGGGCACTCCAGAGTCATTAAGAATAAAAAGCCCACATGAAGTAGCTTAGTATCATGTATTAGTGTCATGTTTTCCAGTTGTTACTTCAACATAACAGCTGAGTCTTACATAATGCTGTTTTGTAATTATATACCCAAGTGCTTTACAGAGGAAGAAAGCTAAAATGTGTAGAGGGACCTGAGTCAGGCTGATCCAGTGCTGGAAAGATAAACTTCACCTCTGAATGTTGTTCCAGAGCTCTGCCTTTTAGCTTCTTTAGCTAAATCCTTTAGCCCAGCAAATTCTGTGTGGTTGCAGGCTGAGGAAGGTCCCCAGAGTTGTCTTGTGATATGATACCTTATCTTGCTCTGAACATGGTAGAAATCAGAGTTTGTGAGCTCTGAGGATGCACAAATGGATAATGTAACTGGTTTGGGTTGTTTTTTTTAACCAAACCTGAATGCTGTACAGAATGACTGCACTGACTGCCACAGAAAAATACTTCCAGTGATTGTAGCATGCGGCTGTACACAAAGTACGTGCATATTTAGACCTAATTTGAGATATAGCTGCCACAGCTGGAGGTATGAATCATATAATGGCAGCAGGTTTGGGCTGTTCTGATGTGGAACCACTCAGCTCCACAAGCAGAGCCAGGGATTGCCAATCCACGCCTTCCTGCAGGCTCAGTTAATCATCCCCTCCTTGACACCGTGCCCTCGCCTTCCGTGCAAACAGAAGGACAACTTCTCAGGGCTCACAATTTCCACAACGAGACCTCGCTGCACAAGCAGAATTTCTTGCCATGATGATTTTCAAAATAGATTAATCTTTGTAGAAGATGAGAGCAGAGGCTAATGAGGGTTGAGGCACAGATGGGATGGCACCAGCAGCTACTTCCTACAAACACAGCAAAGTAATAGTTTCTAGCACGACATTTAATAAAAGCAAGCCCTACCAGGATGCACAGCTACAGGGAACTTTAGTTTGAAGTCAAATCTGATGCTGACTGGCTCTCTTCAGTGAAATGCATGCCACCTGGTCTTCTTATCTCACCTTATCAATTTAATCACATTTTTAATGAGCAGAAATATAAAAAGTAAACAGTTCCTTTCTCTTCTTACAATACCAATTTTCTTTCTATGCTGCTTACTTTGAATAACCAGAGTTCATTTTTAGACCCCTGTTCAATATTTCATTTGAAGGAGTTCACAAGCATCTTTGCAATGCTATTTTGAATCTTCAGCAATGTTCAATGCAAATTTCCTGGGATTTTCCCCCCTCTCAAACTGGGCTCTGTCTTTCAGAGTGGGGGAAGAGCTGTTTCATGGTTTGCTTATGAATCCAGCTCCATCCCCAACTGAGAGAGAAGTGAGAACTCTGGAGACCAGGATCCAGATAAACCGTGGGTAATTTCTGTATTAGCTCCCTATCTGTAGATGGTCCATAAAAGTCTAAATGTTATTCCAGGGTGTGTCACTTTCTATTTTGAATTCTGAATAAGGAATCATGAACTACTCCCCCCAAAAAGTAGCCCAGTGGGATAAGCATCAGTGTTTCAGCAGTTACAGAATGACAGATATATTTGTGTCTCAATACATGTGCAAATAGCAGTAACTGGAACTGATAACGGTATTTGGGAAGTTGCTGTGCAGTTTTACACTCAGAAGAAAATAATCTGATGTGTCATTTGGCATAAATTGCCTCCTCTGGATTTGCAGATCACTGCAGCTCTGTCCAATTTTAATTGGATTTCACTGGGCTAATTTCTCTGGATTATTGCATTTATCACCTTCCAGATGATTGTTAAATCTTATACCGAAAAGGAATTAACACCTGTCTTTCATCTTCCAGATAAGAAAAAATAAGAAAAACTGGGGAAAGTTCTCATTATCTGGAGTAAAGGGAGAGGTGAGAGGATCCTGCTGCTTTTCTCTAATTTGGGCACTGTTTTTAGCTGACTTCCAGTGGCAGTGCAGGTGTAACACACCAGGGAAAGTCTCCATGGCGCACTGGGCCTCTGCCATAAAATAGGCCCAGTTTTATTTCTCTGGCACTGAAAACAGGGGAGAAGAATTTTGATTTGTAGACACGGGGAGAGAAACAGCCCTCTGGCTTTATAACCATCGCCAGGTGTGTGAATTACATTCTCTTGAAAATTGCATACATTCCCTCCCTTTTTTTTTTTTTTACAGTGGGAGAGGGGCAAAAGAAAGGGATGGATCTCCTTGTCCATCTGGTTTTTGAACCAGTAGAGTGCATGTGGATCCAATTTTCAAGGTTTATTCCCCAAAAGTGAAAATCAGAAATTTACATTCTGAAAGTTTGATGCTTGGATGTATTTGTCCATCTTCCCAAGTGCTGCTGAGGTAGGGGTGCCTGGTGATCATGCCTGGATAATCTTGCAAGAGACTGAGATCTAATTTTGGCAAAAAATATAGTGCTGTAAAAATAACATTAGGGTCTGATAGCTCAGTTTTCTGTGAGTGACAGAGCTTATTTCTTCTTGAAAAGCATTAACAGATTTTGCAGATAGACAATAGAAATTAATGAAATTTTCTGGCCCACATGGTTATTCAGCAGAGCTTGGTAGAGTGAGTCATAAGGGCTCAATAGCCCATGGTTTAATTTAAGTTACATGACTTCCAAGAAAATCTTGAGATTTTGGGGGAGGGAGATGAACTTTTTATAGAAAGAATTAAAGAACAAGGAAGGATCAGGGAATAAATCTGAAGGAATTTGGTGCACAAAGCTGGAGAAAGTTGGCACAAGCAACCTCAATGGAAGATGGGATGGAAAGACCCATCCTTCATGTGTAATAATCCTGACCTTTGCTTTAATTTTAAAGGTAGCCAAATTATGTAAAATAGATTAACCAGAAGCAGAAGGTTGAGAGAGGGTTGGCTGAATTAAACATTACAATAACTGTCAGATGTGGCATTCTCCTCTTCAACCAGTGCACAAGGGGTGAAGTCAGGAATTTACTGTGCAATTAACAAATCATGGGATATTCAAACAAATCAGTGCTTTCATCAGCTTCTACCATTTCATCACATTACTTCTTAAATTGATTTTATTTTAGGCCTATATATTCCCTGAAATACATTTCTCTGCATATGTGGAGCATGAAAAATTAATCCATTAACAGGTATTCTTTAACTAGGTCTCGAGAGCGCTGTGAGCCTGAATTATGCTGCATTTTCCAGTATCTTTTTAATTTTGCATGTTTTAGATAAAAAACAGTTTCCTTTAAAAATCGTTGCTCTCTTCTCTGTAATGGTGACAGGAGGAAAAGAGGATATTGAAAAGTTCCTCATCAGCATAAATAAATTAAAGTCCCCACTTCAGAGAAGCCAAGAGGAATGAAGCTCCATTAAATGTTTTAAGAGGAAGCTGGAGGCAGAGATGACCAAAGTGAAGCTCCCCAGTCTAAACAGTCTAAATATATTAGCAACTCTTTCCACACTTGGATTTTTAAATGTCACATAATCTATTAAAACTGAAACATCTTTGAAGGTAGCACAGTTAGAGGAGGGATTGTGGTACCACGTATTTAAATACTGGGTCTCACTTTTGCAGTTTTTAAACCTCTATTTGCAGGTTTAAATCCAGCTTTCTGTTAATAGGGCCAGTCTCATAATTCTGTCTCTCCCCAAGCTCCTCCTCTCTGTCATCCCTTTCTCTGCTGCCTGATGATGCCTCCTTTTGCAGGATTTCAAAGATTTGCAAAAATTTCACAGCAGTAATCCTGTCATCCAGCCAGGGAGATCTATGTACACTATTTATAAACTGATACAGTTCCCCTTGCTGCACAATAGCAAATTCATGATTAATTAGGTATTATTTTAGAGAGCTTCTCACACAGCCAGTGTTGTCAGCTCAGGATTCAACCCAAGTTTTATGGTATTTATGCTTCAGTGTGGTTTTTTTCAGGCAGATATCAATAAATTGGACACTATTTACATTTCTTGTGTCACTTTTCATAAAGAATGTCTAGTGCATGGCTCAAGATATCCCAAACCTGGAAGATCTGTTGATTTTTTCTTTGTACAACTGACTTGCCTGGTGGCCTTGAGCAACCTTTCCCTTCCCTCTGGGTTCCTTTTATCCTCTTTGAGTAAAAGGGATACAAGGAATTTAATTTACTTTGAAAGGTATGATTACCACTTGCAATGTCCAGTGGAGTCTTGGGATAATGGATGGATGTGTATTTAATAGAGAGGACATTCCTGGCAGTTGCTTGGGCAGGAGGATCCTTCCCTGTGACAGGAGCACCATTTTAGTGCTCAGGAGGGGGAAAGGAGAAATATGCCCAGAGTTTCTAAGGTGATCCTGCTCCATTCATCCTAGCAAACTTTAATTTTTGAATACCAACCTTTTCCCTGTGGTATCCCCTTTATTTTTCCACTGCCATTCATTGTGTTTTATGACAGTTTTATCTTGAGCTATGGGCATATTTTTCATCTGGGTTTCAAACAGAGTATGTTTTTATCACCTTAAAGTCATCTTGTAGGCATCTTGCTTTCTGGACTGTTTATTTTAGGGTTTTCTTTTTTTCCTGATCACCTCATTTTTACATGGGCCCTTTGCTAGAAATTAAGCACCTGGATGCACTGGGCCTCCTATCCCCTCCAAAATAAAACTGTATTTTGTCTCTTACTCCTTCAAACCTTTGGAACTGAGCCCTGAGCACCACTCAAGATGAAATTCAGAATTTATTTCTCAGGGGTCCTAAAACTGGTCTTTGATAAAGCAGTTGTTTACTGTGCCCAAAATTATTTATCCCTCTTGTCTTGAAGAGAAAAGGATCCAGGCTGTAAGAGGGGAACATTCTACCATTGATACCACTCTGCAGTTTACAGCTTTTTCTTCTAATCTTTTTTTTTTTTCCCACTGAAAATTTAAAATTCCAAAGTCCCATTTAAGTCTCTTTTATTCACTTGACATATTTTTTTCACCAAGATGGTTTTGCAAATCTTAACAACCTCTGTAAACACGACCAAACCACACAGGGGAAACTCCTCCTTAACCTGGTCCCTGAAGAGCCATTTGGAACAAATGGCTTTGCATAATCCAGCTTTTGCTAATTAGCATCTCTGGCAATAAGCCACTTGGGTATATTTGATATGCTTTTATCTTAAGATTAAATTTACATTTGCTGCTAGGTAGCTCTGACATCTTCATTCTTGTTTTAGATCTCTGTCATAACATGATTATTTTGTGATCACTACTCACAGCAAACCAGCCTGTGTTTGTAAATGGCTCAGGCTCATCTGCACTGATGGGCTCTACAGTCCTGCCAAAGAAGAATTTTGGGGGGTTTTTTGCAACTTGCCTCTTAGAATCCAAAAAATATTGTTGTAAAAGCTGCAAGGCAGGTTTAGAGTATTTTGGGAGCCATGTAACAATTCCAGGGAATAAGATGGAAAAACAACCAAGAAAACAATTAATAAATAAGAATGTTTTTTGAAGAGATTGCAGTTTTAATATTCTAAAGGAAGTTAGTCTAGCCTTACAAGACAGACTACAGCACAGGTTTTAATGAACTTTCTGAAGTTTTGAAAAACTGAATAAAGAATAGATCCTTTCCTTAATCCACTTTTCTAAGCACATATTTTTTCCTATCACAGACTAAGCACTTTCAAATATAATTTTTCAATGGTAGAGGCACAATCAGTACTATAAATCTATTACTGATTATATCAACTGAGGATCTGCCACAGGACTCTCCAGTACAAAATAAGTTAAACAATATAGATCAAAGGAAAGTGTTTTCATAAACTCTAGAAATATTAACAAAATTTCTTGTGCCATGAAAAAAATCCATAACTTTTAAAAAATTATGTTTAAATAGAGTTGTTTTTTCAATTCTTGGAAACAATGAGAAAGTTCTCTGGTCACAGTAGGAAATGTGTAAATCAGATCAGTCATTCATCTAATTTATTTTAAGAAGTTTTCACTATTGGGTTCCCTACAGCTTCTTTATTGAGAGTCTTTACTGTAAAGTGCCAAAAAGGATGGCAAACATCCTACCATGCAAAGTTACCTCTCCTAGACATCCCTTTCTGAGATCAGAAACAGAAAAATCAAACTGCAATGCAAAGGTAAAGTGACTGCTATAAATCAAACAGGAATCTAATTCTGTTCACCACAAAACCTTTGGGATTTTCATCATTTCTGTGCTTAATCAGATTTCATTTGATGGCCATTCATTAAGGAAAACCTTCCTATTTCCCCAGGTAAGCAGATTTCTTCCTCCAAACAGCTTTGTACTCCACTCTCACTTTACCACATGAGCCTGTTGAGTGTCCAGGTCAAAACCACAGAGCAGGAAAATACTAATGCAGAACTGGAGATCCTTTACTTGTTCTCATTTGAGGTTTGTTCATCTCAAATACTACCAGGAGAGTGAGGAAAAGTGCTCCAGTCACACGAGTCTGAAGTTGTACTGGGCACTTTTTACTGAGACCATGCTGAAATAAATACCCTAATGCTACCCCATGAGGTCTACTATGAATCAGCTCCTTTTCAAGCCATTAAAAACTACATAAATCACATTCTGTTAGCTCAGGGTTGCTTTATAACTGCAAAACAGTGCCAGTTTTCCAGCCGAAACAAGGGCTTGGTGATGGACAGGTAAATCTTCAGGTAGCTGAGAATCCACAACAGAATTTAGTAAGATATTATTCTCTAACCATGTAAAGAGCTGCTTTATTGAATGGGTCTGGAAAACCATAGGTACACCCCTCTCAAGCGAGGCAGTCAAAATTAGCATTTTCAAATCTCTCTCTGATGCCCTGCACACCCCTCAAAGCTGTGGGGTGGACACTCCAGCCACACACTGCCCAGAGTTTGTGTGCAGCAGGTCCTGCAGTGACAGGCACTACAGAAAAGCTTCTGAATATATTAACAATTTCTGCCCTCACAGACTACTGGAGAAAAATGTTTGTGGTGTGCACTTTAAGGCTGCATGACAACACACTTGCACAAGAAACCAAGTGAAGATTGCAGAGGCAACCATAATTCTGGCATTTCCTAAGTTTTTAGTGCCTGCCTTTAAAATCTTTATAATGTGCTTTTAACATAGCAGCTTTCTGGTATATAACATGTGATTATCTGAAATTACATATACATTTTCACAGTATCTGGAGAACATTTTGTTTTGTGCTTCAGAAGGATCCTGAAAATAATCGTTATTTAACTAAAACATCTTTGGCTTTCTTTTCCCTCTGCTTTTGTGTGGAAGCCACAGAACAGCTTTTCACATACCAGATGAATAATGTGTAGGAAGAGTGAGAGAGGAAGGGAATTGATGGCTTCTTTTAAGTATGTGAATTTAATTTCACCAGGCACCTTATTTTAATCATAATGCAGATCCAAATTTATAGGGGAAAAGAAAAAAGAATCTCCTGAATGCTCCTATATGTTGGTTCATATACATTACTGAAAAAGTTCATATTCTATCCAAGAATACATTTCTTTTCAGATTTTTTCAACTGTTGTTTGAAAATGAATATATATCGATATCTAAAGTACTAGGTAGCATAAAAACATTCTGCATCTTCAAACTACAGCAAAATGCAGTCAGAGGCTTGCTGGACAACTGTTAGATCACCTGACCAGATTTAGAGGTTTCACACACAGAAATTTTCTTGCACTGCTGGATTTTTTTAGGAAAACTCTTTTTCTCATCAGTGCCAAGAAGAAAGAAACGAGCTATCCAACACCCTCCTAAACTCAAAAGTATTATGGCACTTGCAGTGAGAAAAACTCCTTTTTTCCTGCCCCCAGTCCCTCCAGCTTCTCTGCAACATAACTGCAGACATAAATCCCTCTCCCTATTGGAAAAGTGTATCTATTGATCCTGAAATAAGCACGTGTAACAGTTATGCAATTGATCTGCCAGCACCATCCCCAGTTCCCAGTTTGGGAGGAACACATTCCTGGTTATGAAAGGGATCATTTTCAGAGCCTAAAGTATGAAAGAACAATCCTACTTGCTTAGGTAAAAGAGAGCCAATGGATTTTTTCCTCTATTCCTAATGATCACAGAAATAACACATTCTTGCATATTTTATCACAAGCAAAATATCTGAGAAGTCCCAATTCCTTCATGTTAAAAGCTCACAGCATTCCCTCAATATACAACCTCAGAAATATATTTAAAGCATCCGAAGCTTTAATGTCCACTCACCTCAGCTAAAATTCCCAGTAAACAGATCAGTTTAAGCAAATAAAGCATCTGTAGCAGGAAGGAAGTATTTATCCATCTTTCCATTCATTTCTTTCATCCCTTGCTACTCACCTCCAAGAGCTGCTGTTGCTCGGAGCACACAGAAGGCAGCAGCTCAATCCGAGGAAGAAAAAGGTTATTTCCTTTCACCCTCTGTTATGCTCTCCCTTGAAACTCCTTCACTTTCTCTTTCAAGTTGCACAGGAACACAAGGATGAACCCTTTGGGCTCTCTCCAGGTCTGTGCATTTTATGTAAAACAGATGAATGCATTTCCTCTTTTAACCACGAAAATCATGTCTGCACTGACAGGCGCCGGGATCATTAATGGTGCGCTGTGTGCAACACTGCAAGCCCACGGAATGCTCAGAATTGGGCTCAGCCCTCTAAATGCAGGACCAGATGAAAATCTGCAAAGCAACTTCTCTTTGTTGCAAAAGTTTCTCTTTTCTCTCCCACAGCAGAAGCTGGAAATCGCTGTTTAACCAGGACATTTCATTGGAAATGCTGGGGTAGAGCCCTAGACTTGGTGTAACACCAGAAACAAACACACTGGAGATGTTTTGGCCACTAAAATACCTCTAACCCCAGTGTAACTTTCCATCAGCTACCACATCAAACCTGTGATTCCTTTCTCCCAAGACAGTATTTTCTTGCAGCACTGTCAGCAAACTGCTCCAGCACCACTTGAAAAGATTCCAGCCCAAATTACAGTAGTGAAAGCCTGTTCTGGCCTCTTCCCTTACTATTTTTTTCTAGAATATTTACATTTCATATTATTCCCCACCCAGTCTTAGCCATAGTTCCCAGAATGCAAGAAAACAGTCTTTCCTTCCTGCAATCCTAAATGCCTTCATTAGGGAGACTTAATGTTGAAGTGTTTTGGAAGGCAGATGCTCTGGATTTAAAAGAAACAGGAGAGGACTCAGTAAACAGCTGCATTGCTCTCAGCTTCCAGAGAGCCATATTTCAGAATGGTTTTCTACATTATTTTGTCAGTGGGAACGTATTATTACCATCTATATTTAAAAATACTGGCTTTCCTACACGAAGGCACCAGCAGACTTAAAACCACAATGACTGCTCTGTGCAAGTATTCTGTGCCAATGATGCAGAAAATGAGATCCAATTGAAAAACAAAGTGGTTTAGAAGGTCTTTGCTTGCAAGGTGTCTGTACAGAACTGGCCAAAAACCACTGGTACAGGAATTCTTGTACACTTTAATCAATATTCACAGTTCTTTGTTGAAATTTCACTGAGTGCTCAGTAATACCTTGTCCTTACTAATGAGCATTATTGTATTACATCTGTAGTACATTGAAATGCTGGAAATTAAACCCATGTTCCAAATTTAAAATTTTTCTGCTTTAAAAGAAAATATTTTTCAAGTAAACTGAGCACTGTCTGTTTCTGTAGATATTAGATCATGTAATTCCTGAAAGAGTCTGGCAAACCATTCCTCTTTGGAGCCCTGAGCATACCTCCTACTAGAGAACTACCAAAATCCAGGGAGAAAATCTAAACACATTTTCAATAAAATCTTATAAATTTAAAGTAAATCACAGCCCTTTTTTTCCCCAGGAAATAGATATTAACAGTTTTTCTCTTATTGAGTCTTCTTATGCATCATCTACAACCACCCACGTTTATTTTCCAGAATAGTTTAGGCAGTGACTAAAGGATCCACTGCAGCTCAGGTAAATTGCTTCTTCTGAAAAAAGTGCACTAATCATGTGAATAATATAAAACTGATTTGGTTTAATTCAATGAACATATGTGAAGCAGAGGCTTTCAGTCATAAATAGGACCTCAGTGGACAGCCCATTGTTCATTCCCTAAGGGATCTTTTAGAGAATAAGTTTAATGAAGTACTCTTTCAACAACTTGTTATCATTGGGAGTGTTAATTAATGTCAGTGGCAGTTAATTAAAAAAAAAAAACTACAGTGTCCATCTCTCACCATTCTGTGAACAGAAATCATCCCCTTCTGCCTACTGAAGTTCTGGGAAAAGATATGACAACCAAAAGCCTAACTTCAAATGTAAATAAAAATATTAAGCAAAATCTCTACTAAAAATTAAAGACTCTTAAAGCCAAGTTCCCCAACATGTGCTTAAATTCAAGAACTTAGCCTTTACGAGGTTAATAGGGCTCATTTGTCAGAGAGATGCCTTATGCCAAACAGGCTTCTTTGAGTTTTAAATCCATGTTTGCTAAGCTTCTAAATACTTGAAATTTAGGCAAGTTGGAAAATCTGGAAAAAGCTTCTTAAATGCGAGTGAAAAATATACAAATCTATACTGGTGCAGAAGTTTCCATGAATCATCACTCTTCAGGCCCAGAGAAGTTGCCCAACGCAGGAGCTGTGTCACGGCCACAGCAGCAACCAAGGCAAGAGGAAACTTTGGATCCAGGACTAACAAATGAATAAACATCCTGAGGAAGCTGATGCTTTGTACTCTTGCTGATGGGCACAATGCCCCAAGAGCCTAGAACGCCTTAACTTCAGATTTTTCAATGCTGTAACTAAAACTTTGCCTCCTTAACAGGGTTCAGACTTAATCTTCCCTTTTTGCATGACACTCAGGACTCTCATTTTTACACTTCCATATATGAAGCACCTCTGGCTACTTACACTGCAGGAATAAATCATCTCTACTGTGAATACATGCCTTTTTAAAGAACCTCTTTTAGAATCTGAGCTTCATGCACTTTGTATTCTCCATGGAAGAGAATTCTCCATTTCTTAGTGGAAACTAAGTTTTAGTCAAGATTTTCTTAGCAAGCATGCTTCAAGTATGTGAATTTCATAAAACATCCCAAATGTCTCACGTGGAATTCTGTGAATGTGGCAATAGTTTTGGATAATAGTTTACATTTCAGCTGCCAATGTATTTGTGTGTTAGAAGACATTCATTTATTTATGAGATTCATAGATCTTTGGATTATAGCTAAAATATAAGAGTCTTTGCTGGTAATAAATTGTGACTCCTTTCACTGAAGCTGGCCAACATTCCATCTTCCAATGCCTTATTGTGTAACTTCTTTAAAAGTCTTCCAGTAAAAAGAGATTAAATTGTCCAAGTTACCAAGTAATGGCTTGGGCAGTTGACAGAGCACAAACTTGGCACACAAAGCATACGTGGATATTGAAAATCTTGTTTCTTCACTGAGGAAGGGGTCACTGGGTGCAAATTGGGTAGGTCACCTCTGGAAAATCCAAGGTGTTTTGCTTTTGATTCCTGTTTTCCAAGAAAAAAATGATAATGAGAAAATCTGTCTGTGTATCAGGATCCTGAGTCCTAATTTTAGAACTCTTCAAATAGAATCAGAAGACTCTCTGAGACACTCACAATGAAGAAAAATTGGCATTTGAGGAATCCTTCTTAACAGGTTTTAAATTAGGTGAAATTAGGACTACGGCATTCAGTATTTCTTAAATACTCATAAATTGTGTTTGGACTCAATTTTTAGACTTTTTTTTCTATCAGACAATGAATACCTATAGAAGAGGCATACTTATAAAAAATTGGAAACAGTTACTTTTTAAAGAAAAACTTTAAGATTAGATTTAGAAATACTGTAGAATGAGGTATTTGTTCTCTTGCTGTCATGAACACAAAGAATTCTCTCTTACTTTAAAGTCTTTTTCATTTGAATACACTTAACATGCTTGGAGAACTTTGTTACTACTGCAGTAATTAACATTTGTAACCTTTTCTGATTTGGAATTAATGTTATATTTAGTAGAAAAAGAGAGTCCAGAGATTCCAACATATTCCTGGAAGAATCTTTATAGCGTCCTAACAATTATACTCAAAAGCTAGAAAATTCATGTACTACTATCACTGTGTGTCTTGCTCCATCTTAATTAGGATATTTGGGGACTTTAAATGTGGCAATAAGTTCCTTTCATTTTCTCAATAAGGCCTTTTTTCAATTTTTGTTTTCATCATCTGTCACAGAAATTTGTTGTATGTGTAAGCAATTTAATGGTTCACTGAAAGGTTGTTATGCAACTGAGTTGTATAAAACCCTGGCCAAGCCCAGAAATTACTGTAAGGGGGAAACACTGAAATGGTGAAGGGCTGAGAATTTAAATATGTTTTCTGTTGGTATTTCTATCTTCTGTCAGTGGGTTTGTAGAGCTCCTGTGAGGGCAAGAGGGAAGAGATCACCTAATATTGGGGTGTCAGGGATAAAGAGCTGCTGCCCAAGCAAGAGTTTGGAGCCACAACATAGCCAATGTCTGTAGTGCCATATCTGCTTTGCAGAGGTCTGAAGTGATTATTCCCACAGTTTTCCAAACAGAAGCCACTCAGTGCAATGCTGAGCTATTATTAAAATCATTAAGCTTGGATTTACCAGTGTAGGTGATGAATGATTAAATGCATCATTCCCACTGCACCAGGGTCAGGACTCGAGGGCTTTCTATCAATACATGTTTATAATCCTGTAAATGAATACAGTGGATGGGAAGTATTATCACTTGGTGAAGATGTCACTGACGCAGTTTCTGCGCCCCTGTACAGCTATTTCCAGAGAGAGGATCAAGGTGTCATTAACGCAAATGGCAGATCCTGCCAGTATTCCTCAGGTCACTAAATCAGAAGTTACTGAATCACTAAGTTGTATTCCTGTTGAACATTGCTGTGATTTTCCACAGAGCAAAGCAGTGCTCTGTGAGTGAGGGATGGATAATGGGAGCCTAAACGGATGACTCCTAAGTACTACTCCAAAAGCAGTGCAAGACCCAACACCGCGGTTTTTATTTCACCAACACTGATTTCAAGAGGAACAGGAGCTCTTGTTAAGGTATATGACAGAACCAAAAAATATCATCATGCTGTACCCTTGTTTCTGCAACAACAAGTTATAACTCCACAATTCAGTTTATTTTCCAACCACAGCATCCTCTGAGAAACTAGAAACTCTTCCTTGCAAAGAACCTTTGTATTGGGCTGGATGATCTCCTGTGATCCCTGTCAGCCTGAATCACTCTGTGATCCTGTGATCTGTTTATGTAATCCCTACAAATAAAATACACGTCCACATCCATCAATTATTTACCAATATTTCTACAGATGTCCCGAATATATGTTTTTGACCTTCAGGCAGAAACACTGAAGCACAGTAGAAAATTCCACTTGGCAAAAGCTGGAAAAGCTTAGAAGCCTGTAAATTATCCACTCTTCTAGACTGCAACAGTAAGTTTGGCAAAGCAAGAAACAGTAAATCAGCTTCATGTTGTACAAAAAGTACAGAAGTGAACCAGTTGTTGAGAACCAGCACCACTCCCTGGAGTGAATTTCTCTATATGCAATTGAAATTCCTAGTTTGAGCGCTAAATAAATTTTTAAGGGAAGCTTTACGGACATTACCTAACATCACACACAACATGTATTTCTCTTCTTACTTGTTAGAATAAGATTTTTGTAGCTTCTAACATTTGTCACACAGAGCATATCATTTGAAACAGGGATGGCCACTTTTTCACCAGCCAACATAAAATAAAGTGAAAAGAGTGATGCCAAAAAGCAGTAGCACTCAACTGTAATCCCTGTAGGATTTTCTCTTATCACTTCCCACATTCTATGAGCATTCTTCACAATCTCTCCTGCCTTTTCACTTGAAGCTGTGATGGTCTTTCCAGAGAATAATCAGGGAGAAGGCAATTTCTGCACTGTGTAAAAGTATATAGTTTGTTTCTAGTCAGTTCTGAAAACACAGATTTCTCTCCTTCCTATATGGGATAAATCATGAAACAAATGAATATGAGGACAGTGTATGTGGACAGCCCATAGCCTTAAAAGCATATTTCTGTTCCTTGGAGGATTAAAACTGGATAAAGTTTTCATCCATATCCACAGATACAAATCAGCACATCAGGAATTGTTGATTTTCCTGTCTGGTAATGCTCCCATGGACTGTTGTTTTGGGCCTCTCTTCATCAGCCTCCCTCCAAAATTGCTGTAAGAACTTGAGACTGGCTCCACATTGATCAGCTAATAAGCGTAGGATATCCTAACATGCTATTTATCCTCCTAAACTCACAGCTATCTCTCGCCCTGGGAATTCCGGGGATATGGTAATGTGGACCAGGAATGTGCCAGGATTCAGCACCAAGGTCAGCTCAGGACTGTGCACAGCCAATAGAAAAGGACCTCGGTGCACTAAAAAGTCAAAACTCCCATCAAAAACATAGAGAAATCTCAACACTTGTTGAACAGAAATAGAGAAGAATTTTTTTTTAATCTAAACTTTATATTTAATTCATTAAGTGCATTCTTTATAGACCATTCTATGTGGAATATAATGCAAATAGATGTGAGATAAGTTTGTAACACTATTTACTTTCAGAAATGCACAATGCAGCTGCAGTGGAACAAAAGCCAGATGAATTGAGCACTTGCACTTGCATGTACTTTTCTTTGAACTATGTACAATATTTGGGATAAATTGTGCCTTTAGTCACAGGCTTGAACAAAGATCATAAATTGAACAAAAATCTCCAAAGACATAATATTGTAGCACAACTCCCTCTTGGCTTCATGATAGGCCAGACACAAATGAGCTTTTCCAGAGCATTCGACAGCATGTGAGCAACATCCTGGACATGCTCACCCACCAGGGCAGGGCACTTTCACCTGAAAAACCTACTGCTCTCTCCACTTCTTGTCCACTCCTCAGCTACATCCCCCAGAAAAATATGTGCCCCATGTATGCAGACTGAGACAGACACACATCTTCAGCCCCTTCAATGGATGGATGGATCTAGAGATTGGTTTAGCTGATTTTGATTCCCTCTGAGTGTGGAAAACATGGAGATGCATTGGGTAGATTGAGATCAATCTATTCCTGACTTAAACTGAGCTTAGATGCATGTGAGATGCTCATTCAGAAGGCATCTTAATGTATTTTATAAATGTAAAAAGGCAAATGAGTCCTGCTGGATTTATTATGTATCAGACTAATGAGAGCTTTAATATTTAGAGAAAGGGTTGTCATACTACTGACAACAAAGCTGGCCTGGGAGTCTAAAATTTCCACAACTTCCAAGAGCTGTGGGTGTAGACACTTTTGATACATAGTTCATAAAATCCAAACCACAGTAAGGTTAGAAAATCTTCCCGATGAAGTAACCTGGAATGTGTACAGCACTAGACAGAACATGGCAAAAATGCACGTGGGAAATCCCAGAACAAAGAGAAAAATCAATCACTGCATGTTTACTTCAGTGGCCAGACTGCTACATTACTGCACACAAAGACATTTCGGCCCAAAATTGTCCTTTCCATGAATCCTACAGGCTTTTTACATGGAAATGCTTACAAAATCTAATCCAATTTACCTAAGTGTGTGTGCTTGGAAGTAGCTTAATTAAACCACAGTAAATTTGCATTAATACTCTCTCCTAGAATTAAAGTAATCTTAATTCAATTTAGGTTCATTTACTTTGGAACAGAATAAAGCTAAATTAAATTGAGCTCACTTTAATTCTCAACATGAGTGTCCACACAGATTTTAATAGTTAATTAATCCACTGTACTTTCATAAGTGAACCTGCATGGATTTTCATAGGCTGTGTTTATGTAAACAAGCTCTAAACACACTCTTATTTTCTTTCAAGACTGTTCTATTTTCTGTTACGCTCCATATGGGCTAATTTAACAGTCACTAGGAGGAGCCAAGTATTAGCAGATCGTTCTTAACCAGGATTGTATTTTCCATCACTGGATATAAAAGACAATTTTTATATATTCTCTGAATTACAGTCCTCAATGCAGCCCTTTAGGCCCTAAAATCTACTGATGACAAACAAAAAAAGCTAGATATGGTTTCTTAGAGAAGAGTCTTTAAATTCCATGTCTAAAAATTATATAGTTAGAGATGTTCCTTTGCAAAATAGATTATAGCACAGGAATGGATTTTCTAGATAACAGATGCACTAAAAACACAACTTCAAACAATTTTTGGACTCTGTCCCAGCACAAATCAATCATATGGATTCTGAAAATGTTAAGACAGATCTTAAAATGGTAATTAGTTTGACATCACAATTTTGATGTCAAAGAAGAAACTCTAATTTATGGCTGTAAAAGCTCTAACTCAGCAACTATAAACAATGTTTCCCTAAGTTTCACTGTTTCCAAAGTTGTTGGGTTCCCTCATTAGTTTAAGTTTTTAAAATGTTCTCCTGTTCATGGGGTGAGAAACTCTATCTTTGGCTGCAACTCCTTTCAAATCACAGCTTGCTGGGCAAGGCTCATGTTAGCTGTGATTGCAGTTGGCAGGGCACTAGATTAGCTGTTGACATCAAGCCAACATTAATTTTGTTTTCTTGAGTCATCTGTTGCCAGTTCCCATGACAACTGCTCTTCTAGCCTTCAGATTTACTAGAGAAAACCATTAAAATGGCCAGGAGTACAGAAAGAGATCCTTTGATGTAGATGGAAGTTCAACTGTTTCCTTCAATGGAAACCGAAAGATCTTTTCAGTTATTACTCTAGCACCACATACCTTCTGTGCAGGAAAACACGGATGTTCTTGTAATAGAAAACCAGAGTGAACAGTAGTTTCTAACAGGAAACCTGCTTTAGCATCTTTCTACTACAGAATGAAGGTCTTTGTGTCTAAAAAATCATGTCCTGCAGAGGACAAGAAAAAATATTTTTCTATTCTTGCGAAGTAGTAACAAAGGATGAAATTTAAGATATGGATTCTTTTGATCTTCACTAGAGTCCCTGTACATTTCTCTTTCTTGTTTCACAAACGTGTCTCTTAGGTAAAGGATGTATCTCAGGAAAACATCATTACTGTGCTGAGTCAGCCCAGAGGTTGAACCAGACCAAAGGAAAAGGCCAATTCCAATCCTGTGGGAGCGTCTGGGTATTTTAGCCAAAAATACCTTTGGCTAAAAATACTTGTCAGTGTATATAAAATATGTACAATCCATAAACCTCCTGGTTATGAGAGCATAAGAAGAAATTGAATACCATACTGGATTACAAGCAGTCCTTGTAGTAGAATGTTAACACTCAGGGGTTATTTCTAAGCCCATTTCCTGTTGACTTTCACAGGTCCTTCCAAAGTCTGAATTTCACATTCCCTTATTCACTGTATTCACAGCACTGCGAAGAACTAAGCACTCCCAAAACCTTTAGAAAGAAAAGGAAGCACAAATATAATAGAAAAAGGTGCACAATGGGTTCCAATACAGACAAAATCCCAGTCAGTCTCTGTATCTCTTCATTAGGTAAACGTTTTACCTCTAGTACATGGAAAAACAAGCAGCTACACAGCTCTTTCGTGGGTATTTCCCACTGGCCTGGAGCTTGTCCTAACAAGTATTATTTGCAGGAGGATGTCCAATTCCCCCAGACCTGCACAGAAAGGGCAGCATATGGCTGTGCTTGCAAGCTCAGGTGAGGATCCAATACTCATGCCTGTGTTCTAAGAATTAATGGCATTCTGTTAAGGCAATACCCTAGAGATTTTTATGCATCTCATTTAGTTTATGTTTCATTATACGCATCTGGATGACTCTTCCAGGCTGGTTCTTCAACAGCAATTCAAGATTGCTTTCCCAAATGTGAGCATACATAAGCCTATCCTCTTGATTAAAATGGAGAGAACAAGGTGATTACTCTGACAAAAACCTACCTTGCCTCTCTTCTCCTCCTCTGCCCAGTAGAAGCAAATTAAAACATTTTAAAGATAATGGGGATGTATGTGGGAGAAAGTGAAAGATAAGGAGAGAGAACACACCAGTTCTCCAGCTTGAGTTAACTCTCCTGATCCCACTGGAGAATCATCTTCCACTAGCTGGAAATCCAGAGATCTCAGGAGGTCGAGTATGTTTGGTACCAGTCACACTGCAGGGACTGAGTGTCTGTCCCCCAGTTTGGGTATAAAGCCACCCTTGGCACTGGATTGTTGGGACTGGTGTGAATTGGTGACAAAAGGAAGCTGGGACTGTGGCTGGGATGTGTGACTGCCATCACCCAGTGCTACACTGGAGATTAAACAGCCACAGCCACTAAAGCTGGCAGTGTTTATGTAATGGTTTGGGCTGTGAATTCAGGCTCTGTGTGATTGTTTCAGAATGCACTTGGCTCGTGAATGCCATTGATGCAGACACCCGTGTACGTTCAAAATGCTGTGTTTCATGTTTTGCTTTTATCTTTAAATATATTTCAGTAGGTTTTTCTCTCTTCTAAAACAGCTCACATAATAGGTAGAACTAAAAATGATCTAATAGCTTCAGTGCCTTAGAGCTACTGCCATGCATGAAATTCAAACTGTGACTATAAAAAGAAGCAAGGACTTTCTCTCCAGTTCGCATTTTTAGCTGCTTCTCTATTTTTTGAGAAGGACAGAACTTGTTCATGTTTCAGGTCAGAATCAGTTAAATAAAATGCAATCTGAAAGTTATTACAGATCATCTGGGGAACTGGAGGCAAAAGTCTGGGGGTTTTTGACTGGCTGAGAAGGCAATAAGCTTAGTAAGATTGGTAGTTGCTAATTAAGGTGGTAGCGTGACCCAAATTTGCTTTCACAGCCCTTACTGATTTAGTCAGATGCAATGACATCCATTATAGCTGAGCAAATAGTTCCTGATGAGTAATGTATCTGCACCTCCATACTTTCTATCTGCATATTCCCTTGATTGTGTCACAGTTTTCCTGTCACCATCACCAGCCTGTATGTGCTAGATTATTTCTGCAGTGTTTGAAATGTGTATTGTCTGCGCTCAGCAGCCAAACACAAGTGGCACTGCTCAGTCCTAGTCCAATACCTTATGTCAGTTCACTCTGTGACTGAGTGCAGCCCTTAATTAAGTTTATTTGCATGTGTGCAAAACATATGCTTGGCTATTCAAACCTTGCTTTGCACAGATGCTGCCTAATTTTGTTAAATGGGAGAGACCACTATAATTTTTAGGAGAAATTAGCCAAATTAGAATAGATTGAACCATTTGACTGTGTTCCCAGACTAACATGACTATTTGGTACCTTGCTTGTCAGAATTTAAACATTATCCATATTCCAAATACTCTGAAATAAGTAAGAACTGATGATTTTATTAAGCATGGGTGGCTGTTCCTGGGCTTTACTTTGAGCTTCACTCCAGCACAGGCTGAGACTCAGTGAGTTCTGAGCCACACACACACTGAGACTCTCCTGCAGGGTGTATATTGAGACACTCCTGGAGACTGATTTTCGGTTGAATCATAACCCTTATGACTTTGGACGAGCCCACTGAGGAAGCTCACTGTGGGGAGCTGGTCTGTCTGCTGGAGCGTGCCTTAATTGTGTCATCAGAGCCTTGGGTCATACTGTGAAGAGGTAGACGATGTCATATCCTCTAAACATGTTCTAACCACTCAGGCATTTAATCAGAGACTGACATATTTATTATGAATAAAAGGAACAGGAGGATACCGTGAATTTCTTTAGAGCCACTTAATTGATAGCACATTGGGTAATGAATGACCAATTAATAAAATGAAAGCAGAATATAATGGATTTGTACTTTGTTTGTACACAACACGCATCATTAGGACTCTTCAGCCATCATTAGCTCTGTCTCCTCTGCACTGAGTCACTCTGGCCCCTGGAAGAAGTCCGGGCTGCATTACAGAACTGCCAAACCATTCCACTGATAGAGGTACAGCTTTCTGGATTGTCCTCCTGTGCAAGCTGCTTCCCTGAATTTAGGGGATTCTTTCCCATTTCTTTTTTTTTCCATTTCATGATGAAATGAGTTATACAGATAGCTCAAGGCTAATCTCATCAGAATTTTCCAGAAGCAAAGATGTAGAAAGAAAAACCCTTACTCTACCAAACAAGGAGTCTGAGCTCTTGGAGGACTCTGCTTGGGTCACCTGGAAAGGAACCGGGTGTGGAGAAACGAGGAGCAAGTAAAACTGAATAAGCTAATGACTTGTAGTAGCATGACTTTTTCAGTCTCAAAAAAAAAAAAAAAAAAAAGAAATAATGAAGACATGAAACAAAATCAAAGGAAGAAGAGCAGACTGGCAAATTCTGGCCTCTGTGCTATCAACTCTCGTAAAGTTCTTCCATTGGTAGATACTCAAGAAAATCCCCAAAGGGATTTTCTCAAAGTTCAGTTAAAATTTTTGTATTTCTAGTAAAAAAGACAAGCCTTGATCCACCAGAGAACTAGACAAACACATAGGAATCAATCTTTGATTTAAAAAAGAAGCATTATTCATGTAATCTGGTTAAGCAGTCAGTCAATTATAGCACATATATCAGTGGTAGCTGTGTCCTTGAATTCTTTGAATGTTTAGTTTAATATCCTGTGCTAAATAAAATAGGCATGGCAACAGGATATAAAAGAGTTCTTTTACATACAATGAAGAAAATTTGTACAAAATATACAAATGATGTGCATGCACAAAAATCCCATGAGTGCATATGCAAAGCACTTCATTATGCCTGTTAGCTATTGTAATTGCCATTAGCTTCTGCAATTACTTGCTCTGCATCACAATTCCAGGTGAACGGTTAAATCAGCTTCAAAATTATGTATAGCTGAAAAATCCCGTTTCAAACCCCAAGCCATGTCATTAAATCTCTCCTTGTATAGTAAACAAAGTGCATATCACAAACTAACAAATTGCAGGCTGTGTTATTTCCTGAAGTGACTGCAGTATTCCCAGGAGAACTGAGGTGGTTCTTTATGGAACAAGAATTCCCCATGCAACAGCAGTGAAATTGTTCTTCCTATCAGGACTCAGCCACATCATCAGGATGGGTTATTTGGGCCTTGTCAAGCCTTGGCTCTTCTGCTAGGTCTGTTAAACACTTTTTTAATGCTGTGATCTGAGTATTTGAACCCTTTCTGCATAAACCCATTAGCAATAACTTAGTTACAGACATACATAATTGCCTGGTTTCTCTCTTTTTTAGGTGACCAAACTTTGGGTGGGGTTGGTTTTTCTGAAGTCTTTTTCCAGCAGAGGAGGACTGGAATATTACAGCTGTAAATGTAACTTTTGGTGAGAAAAACTGGAAAATGAGGATGGTTCTGTAGTACTTCTTAAGGACTATCAGAGTAGATTTGTCCAAGCACTCCTACAGGACTGTTCCACACTTAAATCCTCCTGGATCTAAAAGCTTTGTTCTCATTTCTTTTGATGACTAAATGCTCTTTTGATGACTTAATATTTGGCTCTACATTTTCTGGGAGAAAGAGCTCTTATAGTGGTATTTCATCAGCTGAAATTCAGTCCTAAATATAGCTGAAGTTTGAGCGACCTCTTCTATATGGATATTAGGGGCAGAATTGGTGCTCGAGGTTGGCCTCTTGTGAGCTCTCTCCAGGCTACTCTGAGGATGTGACTGCAGGCCTGATGGATTTATAGTGGCATGAGCCATGAAGAAAGAAAATGTCAGAAATCCAGATGCCCTTGGGTTGTGCTTTTCCACACAATATGTTGACAGGAAAACACACAAAATACGAAGGTAAACAGGTAATGGCTGCCATCCCCTCCTTACCTCTCCTTTTCCCACTTCCCTCCACCCATGAAAGCTGCAACTGTTTTATTTTTTTTTTCATCAACTATGGTGAAAAATGAAAAATTAAAACCTGATAGCTACTCTCTGTCATCCTGGAGATTATCCTAGAGCCTGACCATAGCTGCAGTGCAGAAAAATCTGGGCACATATTTTTAAAATTCAGATTTGAGCAACAACATCAGCAACAGCAAATCCAAACCCCACCCTCTTGCCCCCTGCCAGGACCTGGACCACACATAGCCTGTAATTATCAGAGTTATTGCTGAGGAGAGAACATCCAGAATGCAATTATGCTATTAGGGCAGGGTAATCAGAATAACTTGCTTATTAGAGAAAACCATATACTTGTCCTACGCTATTATTTTCACTTCTATAAAATAGCCTCCTTAGGAGATATGACCATTAAACAGTGACTATGCATGTCAAATCAATTTTCAATGGATACGGATTATATGATACCACAGGACCTGAAAGGGAATCACAGTTTAGTGTCCAGGCATTTAAATTGTGCAAATAGTTTTACAGTGATGCACTGGTTTAGATGTGCAACTGTGAGTTCCCATTATCCTCAGTCCAGCAAACTGATGGGCAATGATATCAAACACAGATGTGAAATGCCCAGTAAAAATGCATTAAAACTGTTACATTTCAGACAAAACCCTAAAAATATGTATAATTACTATTCAAACATCAGTGTTATTGGAATCTGATGCTTGAGCCACTTGGAATTTGCTGATTTGAATGTGATATTTGGGATCCGAAAGCTGCCAACAATTTATGAAAATGATACTTCCTACATCTTTGGGATACAATTGCTGTAAATAACCCAAGTGTCACAAGGAAACATCCTAAATAACCAGGCTGCCACCTCAAGCAGACTTAGATGGCAGTGGAACAGATAGAGCCTTCTTCACATCTCAGAAGGCAGAGTGCATTTTGGGCAGAAAATGGATGAAATAAAACAGTTTCTTAAAACCACTCCAGACACACTATTTTGACTTTGAAGTCATACCTTCTGAAAGCCACCCAAATGACCTGATGAGAGCAGGAGCACTGGGTCACTCAGGCTTGCTGTAATGGTACAATGCCTGCAATGGAATCTCTGTGCTTTTCCTGGAGGTTACAAAACATCCGAGCTAGCAATGGTTTTGGTTTGTGCACAGGTGGACGTTCCAAGGGAAATGAGGGAACAAAAATTTGGGCTTTAGAAGATGTAATTAAAAATTTCACAGCAACAGTCAGGAATCTAAAATTTGGAACATGTCTTGGATGTTTAATGAAGTGGAAGGACTTCATTTTTGTGGTCCCATTGAAGATGGGATTGCTGATTTCTGGTGTCCAGGGAGTGTAAGATCAGACTTGAGGCTGTAAGGCAGGAAATCAGCACTACCATGACAAATTTTGCAGAATTCACTATGTAACAGTTGTTATTCTCAGGAGAATCTTGCAGCACCAGTTTTTTTGACCACTTCTTCAGAAATTCCTTTATCTGCAAGACCTGACCATGCCTGAACTTTGGGTCTCTAGCCCTTGCCCTTCCTCTGAGCTTATCAGAGTCCGCCCATGTTATCAGCTGAGGGACTCTCAGTGCTCCGATGCTGCAAGAGACACGAGCCCTTGGAGCAGCCACCCAACACGTTCATGACTCAAAGCCAACACCTGTAGGGCTCCTTGGAAAAGCTTTTCAGAGCTGCTAGAACAGAAAGCAGGACTGATGTGGTAAAACAGCTTCCAAAAAGCTGCCGACCGCAGCAAAGTGAAGCGAAAAGGCAGCCACTTACTCCAGCTATACAGACCTTGCCTGTAGCCCTGCTTTCAACAACTCAAGATGTAATTACACATCTATTCACCACCATTGCAGGTGCAAGCTGAGCAAGAGCATGAGTAGAGATGTGTGTGGGTGTGCAAATGCCTCATTACGGTGACTTGTTAGCACAGTGAGTGATGCTTTGTGTCCGATGAATGTGTAAATTAGGTGCTTAGCTTACTTGAGTGAAAAAACGTTTAACTTTGCCTCCCCGGCCCATCTCTCTCACTGGAAAAGGAAGTAGTTTGATTCCTTGTCACTGTAGCAGCTTCCATCTAAAATCTAACCCAGCTCTCTTGTGCTGTCCTTGGGTTTCTAACAATGCAGAGAAGTGAATCTTGAGGAATTAGTCGTGTTGAATCGTATCTTAATCACATGCATGATGTGCTCTTATGCAGCATTAGAGTAAGAGGCGTCACATCTTGTGTTGTCATTTCTGGGACAGAAAACTGGGGCTGTTGGCTGGGTTTAAATCATTTCTGGCATTAACGAGATTCTGACCAGAGGCTTTATTTCATGTTCAGGATCTGCGCTGCATTATTTCCTATTATATCACAACACGTTGCAAAGGAACAGCTAAGTTACCAAGACTAATCCTTTAAGTCTTTCTTTCTTTACAATGTCAGACAAAATAAGACTATGCCATATTTCTGTAATCTCTCTTGTATTATGAGAATACTATGATCTATAACAACAAAATCTCTAAACTGCATGATTTCCGTTGGCTCTGATATGCTTAGTCTTGTCCCTTTCTGTCAGAAAAGATATTTCTAAGTCTCTGTGACTTTGTTTAAACATAAAATATCTGATTAAAAATCAGATTATTAATGTAAAGCAGGAAAAAGTAGTTTTCTTGTGTTTAAAAAATGAGTATTTCTGAAAAACCATGATGTAATACCCAAAGTTCTTCTCTTTCTTCAAAAAACTACTTAAAATGAAAGTTAGTTTTGAAGCTACTGCCACTTTTTCCCTACTTGGATATGTACATTTAGATTTATCTGGTAAAAAGTAGATTTTGTTCCAGACAACTTTACAGCAGCTACCAAGATCTAAAAAGATTTCTGCAATGCTCTGCTGGCAAATTGCAGGGGAATTTCTTGAGATAGGGAGGGGAATTTGAATTAAAAAATAATTAATAAAACCTACCATAATTAGCTTTCCATTTCTTTTAATAGGATGAGAAAATAAATTTCAATATATATGAAGTGTATTCTCCTTCTGAGAGATCTGTCCTTATGGATGGAGTGAAAATATCATTCCATACTGTCTATTCAGAAAGTTTGGGTTTCTTTCTCTTCTAGGATTTTATGTCGTCTAAGCCACTAAAAGTATATTCAGTAACTTAACTCTTTCATAATTACTTCATTAGAGCAGCCAAGCAAATCATGATCTGAAAACTCATAAGCTCATGACAGTGCCAAATGTTTGAGTTGGAGAGGTTGGAGTTTTTTTACTGTTGGGTTTTTTAAAAAAGGTTTTGCAAAATATTTATAAAATCCTAAAAAAAAAAAAAAAAAGGTGAATATACAAATCTTAAATTGCAGGGTGCAAAGCAGAATAGATTTTCTGCAGGTGCAGGATGCAAATAGCTGATTATACAAAATATCATCTCCCAAATAAGAGAGATGAGTAATGCCCCAGGTCATAGTGCAGCTTTTTTAGAAAAGGTTGGTAGAACTAGAGACCCTCGATGTGTTGGAATAAAGCCTAGAAATTGTGTTGTGAGAGCAAGAGTGAGAAAAATATAAATGGAACAAGTTATTAAAATCAGCTTCTCCTGGGTTTCTGCTCCTGGGTTCTTCTTTCACAAGCAAGGGTTGTTTAACCCCTTCATCTCCTGTCACCCACAACAACTTTGGAGCTCACTGTCGGCTTTCAGCGAAGGATGGAGTTGATGAAAAATGACACCAGTGATCCTCTAAAGTGCTGCCTGTAGGAAGAGCCTGGGTGTGAGGTCAGGTTTGGGTCCACCAAAGGACCCACAGGAGAGCTGCTGCTGTGAGGCCCTGGAGGGAAGAGGGTTCACTCAGTCTGACTCTTAACAGAGGAGCCAATCTGAAGTCTTCAGTCATAAATGAGATTTTTTTTAGCAGTTTAAGATCAAACTGAGGACTGAAAATGCTGGATCTGGAGGGAAGCAGGCTTTGTTGGCTTCTCTGTTGTTGCAGCAGTAACACCCATTCTATTTCCACAAGAACCATTTGGGAGAAAAGCCTCTGGAACAGGAGATGCTGAGTTTGCTAAAGCAAAAGAGCTAGCTACTAGAATGAACTCAGACTGGATGGCAGAAAAGTCAAAAAACTGTACAGAAAACAGACTGAGAAGTAAAAAGAGTTGCAACAAGCTCTACCCTGTCACAGGAGAACAAGAGAATGTAAGGAAGCACCAACCCAGTGAGACAAGGAATGCCAGTCTGCCAGACCAGCCTGTGTTGCCTTCACTCATACTTCCTTGGACTAAAGAAGAGAGATACAGGATAAATTTCTATTAGTTAGGGTTCCTTCTTAAAACATTTTCATTCATGCACAAAGGGCACTCCTTTGTACTTCTACATGTTAAAATTATCTTTTACTTGGCTTCCTTTCAGTTGATTCTTCTGGTTGAATTACAGCAGCAAATGTACACCATAACACTAAGAAGTCTCTCTGCTATCCATCTTGACAGCTGTAGTTCACATTCCCTATGTTTGCCTTAAGAAAATCCACATCTGATCATGTCATCTGTTAAGTTCACCACTGCTGCAAGGGTTCAAGGCACCAGCCTCGGGCAGTGGCTGATATTTGCTCCCACTACAGATCAAACAGAATCAAGGGTTTAGTGAGGATACACAGATTTTGTATCACGCCATTCCATCCTGAATTGGTATCAGGAGTTTGCAGTAAAATAGCACATTCTCAGGAACCTCTGGTATGTTCCTAAATGTAGGCGATTCCCAGGTGGAAGAAGTTCACTAATGTTTCTCAGTTTCAGGAAGATGTGTTATTAAGTTCTCTGCAGTTAAGTATCTCCTGTGAAATCTGAAGTGATACTCACAGTTTATCTCAGTTCTGATTTTTCCATTAATTTTCTTGAGTTAAACAAGAAACAAGGCATTTAAAACTTATACTGGGCAAGTGGAGAATTTAGATGAGTCCAAGACTGCATTTTGTTATTTCTAGAGCTTTCTCTGCATAGTTGGTAGTCTAATGTGAGCACATAATCTCTCCTTCTAGGCACTGTAACATGGAGCAAAGTCAAATGAGCAACTGTCATGGAAGGAAACATTTAAGCTGAAGTTAAGTTGAAGTGCTGTATCTGAAAATAGGATGTTTTTCTCCTTGAAACCTCTGCAATCCCAGAAAGCTGCTACCCAGTCTATAGAGGTGCTATAATTTAAAAAAAAAATACATTTTTTCTTCTATCCTAAATGCAGAGCTGACAAAATTACACAAGTCCCATCTGCAAAGCATCAACTTCAGTGAAACCCAATTAAGTCAGTGTTGCATACACTATCATGTTCACTCTGTTTAAATATTCCACACAGATTCATCTCATTCATGATGGAACAATTACAAATGAACTTGCAGGAGCCAAGAAACTCTCTTGGAGGCTGATTTCCACTCAGGTTCTGTCTGAGCTCCCCAAGACAGCAGGACTGGTTTGAGATGCTGAGCAAACCTGCCCCAAGCATCATCCCCCGTGGCTGTTATTTGAAGGCAGCACAGGACATGGACCCTGATGATTTCATGTGGAATTCACGTGTGTTCCTTCAGCCACCCTTTCCTCTGCTCCCAGCCTGTCCCAAGCTTCCAGCCCCTGTCAAGAACACTGCCCTAGGCTGAACACACCTCAGTCCTGACCCAGCGCAGCGTTTCTTGTGTTCTTTTAAGGATAAAAACCCATGAGATGAGATTCAGAGTTCTGAGAGCAACAGAATAAAAAGTGACAGCCATTGCCAGCAGATCAATATGGACAAGGCACAGGGAAGACTGCGTGGCCTGAGGGATGGAGCAGCCCTCAGAAAACAGTGAAGGCTTCACTGGTTTGCTGTAATGCAGTGATCTATGTCCACTTGCTGGTTATGCAGCAGCTGAACAGTTTGAGGATGTTTAAAAAGAAAATAGATTAAGGAACTTAACACAGAAACTGTCTCTTCATTATATGAACAATTCTGAAGTGCTTTATGCATAAGGACAAGCCTTCCTTCAGCTCTAACCACAGGTCCACATTCCTGACCCAGAATATCACTGTACTACAGAAAGCAAGATAAGATCCCCTTTGATTCAGATCATCTTACTGAAATATTTATGCAGACTCAGGCATGCAGCTATTGACCTGCATCAAGTCGCTATATGAGGTTCTCTCTGGGGCATGTATAAATTGTGTATTTGTTAAGCCGTAAATCAACTTGAATTTCAAACAAAAGCATGGGATTTAATGGGCACAAAGAATCTATTGTATTAGCATCCAAACTGGCTACAGTTTGAAGCCAAATCAAGGTATATTTAGTATTACTTAATTTTGGTATTTATAGACTTGACCTGCTTAGAGAAGCAAGGGCAATTAATTAATTCTACATAATAAATTTTAAAAATACAAAGCCATAAATTTGGTTTAAATACCCCATGTTATAAGTAAAAAAATGGTGTAGCCCATTCATTACAGCACAACTTGGGCAGTCTTGAAAGAGAATTCCCAAATTAAAGATTTTGGGGAAAATTAACACTGTTACTTAACTACTCACTAAAATATACAGTTACATTTCCAGATAAACATGACTCCCAGCATTATGTAACTCATTCCATTCTCAAAGTGTGGTGCAAACATTAACTGAATGAATAATCTTAAACCACCTTCATTCAGAGCTGAAGTGTGAAGATCTTTTATTATTTAACAGACATGAGTTTCTCTTATTTGCACAGAGAAACAACTACTTGTGTGAACAAGTTATTAGGTCTGTAAATTAGGTCGGATTTCTTTTATTTAAGGTATACAATCAAATTTGGGGCTTACTTTTATTTTAAAAGAAAGCCTGAATTAAAGAGACAAAGGTAAACATAAAAAAAACCAGGTATTTCCAATATGATGACCTCACCCTCATAAATCCAGTCTAGGTTTTGATGGTGTACAATCAGTATTTCCACTTGGATAAAGAGGTGTTAATGGTTTAAGTGTCTTTTCAGCAACATTCAGATTACCTGCCAACTTGGGATTTAGAAGAAAAGACAACTTTAAAACACTTTTTTCCCCATTAAAGCTCTGTGTTTCCTTTACAGAACTCTAAAGTCTGGCTAAATACAAATCTCCAAACACTGGAACGCTCAAACCCTGGAAAAGCCTAAAACCTACCCTCGGCACGAATAGCATACTTATTAACTGACCTCATTTCATTTCTGCAAAAGTAGCATTAAAACGTAACTTCACCAAATCTCTCTTGATTCCCAAAAAATAAACTGAGTATCAGTAAGTAAAATACTCAGGCAACAGCAAAAAGCAGTTTGTGTTAAGGGTGCATCATGTTGAGCAATGTAATGACACCCCACCACTGACACAAATTACATGTGCAGGACCAAAATTATGCATTTGGAGCGAGAGGAAGTCCCACCTCTGCAGCTTCCCGAGCACACTGTGCCCATCCTCCTCTCCAGAGATGGAGAGATCATTCTCCCCTCCTGGAAAATGCTGTGTGGGATGAGTCATGTGCCAGGGACAAGGGCTGCTGGGCAAAAAGGAGATTCTCTGCTGCAGGACACAGGAAAAAAGGGAGTTCTGTGCTTCCAGTGAAGTTTCTCTGCATCACAGGGACTCGAGGTCCAGTTCGATCCAACCAAGAAGGGACCGGGAATTTGATGAGCAACAAAAAGGACTTCTCAAAAGGACAGTGGACCATTTCTTAAAATATAACTCCCAGTGTAGTACTTGGTAATGTGGTGATGATTCTTCAGGTGCTATGTCAGGAAAAAACTCTAGCTCTACATTCATATAAATAGCAAATGTTTTGGGAAGCTTTATAGGACTCAAATTGGATTTCAATGGAAAGGAAAATGGGATATTAACTAATAGCCTGCATGTTTCTAGTCACTACTGAGTATTCCTGAGTACAGCCCCCATTAGGTGTGGAATAGTACCTTTCTTCAGGGAGCCCTTTGCTTAGGAATAGGAACTTCTGGAGAATATCACTAAGTTTCATATACATAAAACATAGGGTTTAGTTATAAACTGGAGCAAAAGCACTGATTAGCTAATTTTGTCCACAAATTAATAAAGAAAAGAATGTAGGAGACCTGGCAAAACTCTGTTTCAGAAGAAATATAATGCAGGCGAAACAAACTCTGTTAACAGAGCAGACTTGTTGACAGAGAAAGATGAAATGGAAATCAAAATCTTTCTGGTGAAAAAAAAACAAACAAAACAAAACATCAACTTTTTAAAGGAGGCCTGGCTCAAGCATTAGGATCAAATTTGAAAATTCATGCAACAACTAAAGACATCACAGATAAGCCTTTAAGTCTCTGATTTAAATTGCAGTGATCTAAACACTGCAGAAGGATGAAGAAGCAACCCAGCTGACAGGCAGGGCACCCACAGCATCTCTCTGTCCTCTCTCTGCTATCAATTTCCTTCCATCTCAAGTGCATGTTGGAAGTTAAGCACACACTTAGAAGATTTTCTGAATTATGGGCCTGGCATGAATAGATTTGCAGCAAAAATGGCTCGAGCAGATTCAGAGAGCTGGCACCAATCTGTGTGCACTCCAGTTGAATTCCTGTTTGTCTTTGCCTTCCCTTTGCTCCATGCCAGCACCTGCAGCCCAAACCTACCACACTTTACTTTCCATCTGCTTTCATGTTTCCAAACATCCCCTGCTAGAAACTTCCAGCATCACTGGGGTTACCAGTGTCCTGTTAGGGGGGAAAGCACAGATTTCCAGTGGCTCACAGGCTCCCTACCACTGCTCAGGACTCAGACTGAGCAATCTTGTTCAAGGAAAAAATATAGCATTAACAGGAGTCAATTAAAATCTTTAGCAGCTAAATCAACACAAAAATGTTACTAGAAGACAATGATAGATATGGAGTGGCACAGTCCATCCAGAGGAGGTCACAGCTTCAAAACAGAAGATGAGAAAGAAAAAGCCATATTAGAGAATATTGCTATACCTGCAGTTTATTGCATCACAACTTCCCCTGGCCATTACTTGGATGGCTGATGTCCTTCCTCACACTGCCTGGGAGGCTCTGCTGGGTTTCAGCTCAGCCTCCAGCCCAAAGAGAGATGATGTAAAAGGAACATAACACTTCAATTCTCATCTCAGCATCTCTTCTTAGCATCCTAGAAGAATACTTACAAGAATGCTGACTGCTACAGAACTTTTGAATTATGAAAACTAGAAACAGTGGTGGAGGACCTTTTAAGTCTTATGCAGTTGCTCTCCCCTGAAGTTAATTCAGAGCACAGTGCTGCTGATTACGTGTGATATCAATAGAAATAAAAAGGGAATTAGTGTCTGGCCTAGACATAATCATGTATCTCTGGAACAGCTACTTTGCTGTAGCTTTAACTTGTCAGGTCTTGAAGCACACCACACCAGAGGGGAGGCTGAGGAGCCCCCCCTTCACCAGGCAGTAAGAAATTATGATGACAGAGCTGTTAACAACATCTAACACCACTGCCTGCACCACAGCAGCTCCTTGCCTCGATACACATCCTTCACTGGAGGACAGGGAACACATGGTGGACCACTGGCAAGGTCTGCTGGAGAGCTCAGTGATGCCCATCCTGGAGATTTTCTTTAATTGTGTGGTGCCAAGAAGAAAAGGCAGCAGCACGAGAGCAAAACGTGATGGCATCAATGCGTACTTAGACAAATTCAAATGGATTATCCCAAAATTGGGGGGGGTGGTGACATTTTCACACATTGTCATGGTTGTCTGTATCTCCTCAAGTAATACAGAGTTTTGACACGGTGTGTTCTTCTTCAGTCTGTGCACCTCTCCCTTTTATGATACAAATCAAATGAGATTGTCAATCTTCCCTCTGCCCTGTGACTGCTGGAAGGATGTAATGAGAGCAATATTTTGGCTTCCTGCAACTGTCTCTCAATTAGATGGTGATACTGAAATCTGTTCTCTTTAGACTCTCCTTTGTCTCTTGATCCTGATCTGGAAAGGTGAAGGAAGGGAAAGATGAGATAGGGAAATTCTTGACATCCCTGAAAGTGTTCAAGGCCAGGTTGGATGGGGCTTGGAGCAACCTGATCTAATCAAGTTAGGAAGGAACCATGCCTGTGGCAGAGAGTAGAACCCAGATGATCTGTAAGGGCCTTTCTGACACAAATCATTCTATGATTCTATGAATAAGATGAAATTCACTTTCTTAACAACAGCCTGGCCTACAGACTGTCTAATTAAGCAAGACATGAGTATTTTGATGTCTGTTTCCCAAACTAAGGACATCCTCCTTTTCAAGGCTTGCTCACTCAGTGTGACAGCAAGCTTAAACAGACTCAAACATGAAGCCCAGTGTTTGTTGTAACACAGTAATTCTCATAAAATACTGCTCAGTGGCCATAAAATAGTTCACTTAAATACAGGCTGAAATGCATGATTTTATCTTAAAGGAGAAAATAAATAACTGATCCAATTAAAGCAAAGAAACACCCATTCTTTCTTATCTTTCTTATAATATTTCCAGTATTCTCTGCATTACCAATAGGACCTCCATGCACCATTTAAATGCTGGAGGAAATCATCTTTTTGTCAGTAGAGCCTGAAGTAAAGTCCATCTTTTCTTCTTAGACCATGACTGTGACGTCTTTACTGATCACTGTGAGGAGCTGCTGTTTAATTAAAGTTGCACAGGAAGAATCTAAATCGGTGAATTTCTATCTGTGTTTTGGAATAAATAGCTATTAACTGCCCCTACTCTAGTTTACTGAACACTTTGTTTATCTGACTTATTACAGGAGTTTTCGTAAGATTGTAGTGGCATGTGGTAATTTTGTAAGTTTTTTACATGTGATAAAATTCACTGTAGTCTGTAAAGACTACAGCTTTTCTAAATGAAGGTTACAAAATAGCTTTTCATTTCTGCAGTGAATGCTTTGTGAAGAAAAGCACACTAGATAAGAGGCTTTATCATGAAGCCTTTATTGTTCGAGGCTTGGAGTAATTGCAGCTTCTGCTGGCATTAGTCAGGACTGTGCGTGTGCAGGACTTCTCAAAAATCAGCATCTAAACCTATTTGAACCAGCCGGTTCTTGAGTTATTCAATGCTCTTGCTGAATGACAAAAGAGTCCCCTTTAAAAATGAACAAAACACAACAAAAACCTCCTAAAGGTCCGCGCTTCAGGGCTGCTCTCGCATGGGGAAACTCCCTTTAACATTTCACCCAAGCAATAGTTTATCAAAAAATTGCAAATTAAGCACTGGGAAGGTGAACCCACCCTCACCATCTGCAGCGTGCTCATCCTGAGTTCTGTGGATCTGATGTTTACATTGCTCAGGGCCAGCTAAAAAGAGATGATCTGGTCCAGTGAGAGCAGATTCTGAGACAGCCAGCAAGGCTCAAAACCTGCTGTGATGGGTCAGTTCTACTGGTTAAACCAATGTTTCAGGAGGCAAAGGAAAATGAAGCATTGCATCACAGGATTTCCTTTGGGAAATACATGAAAATCTTTATGCTGTCAGCTCTACACTCTCAGCTATGGCACTGAAACTTCCTGCATAAAGCCGGGCTAAACAAAAAAAAATACTGTAATTGTACAGGTCAAGAAGATGAATATAAATATGTCTTTAAACCAAAAACCCACCAGGAAAATTCTGAGAGTCTAGGCTGCCTTCATCTGTTATCACATTTCCTACCTCAATATACTTTCCTCAGTAGGCACAGCCAAACGAGTTGGTGCAGAATAGTCCCTGAGCACACCACACAGCCAAAAAACTGTTCCAAAACAGGCGTGCATCTCCAGCAGGGATATGGCATCACTCAAAGGCCAGGTAAAAGTAGGAATGGCTTTTGTAGGGATCCTACAGTTATACCCATATTTTGGTATAATTTTGGTCTGTTTGTCTGTAATTTAAACACATAATTGAAATGCTAATAAAATTAATTTAGTTTTTAGATTAATGAAGAATTTTACATGTTCACACTTCTCTACATGGTTTGTCTGTGAGCAGGGCTGGGATGTAAACACAAACTTTGGACATATCATTTCCTACTCCTAAGACTGTTTTTGATTTAGAGTCCATAGATGATTATGTTGGTATAATGATAATGATAAAATTATTTTCCAGGACAGTAAAATAAGATAAACTGCAATTATGTCATCTAGCATTCATAATTCTTAAAATAATATAAATTGTATTTAAGACTTTTAAATAGCCAAATCTATGAAATTGCTCATAATGATTACTCACAACACTGTAGGGTAAAATTTTATTTAAATTAAGCAATTTTGGTTCATTTTATTATCATCTGGAAGCATACAGATGTTAAATACTATTTCATGAACAAATTTAAAACCTGAAAATCTTACCAAACATGCTAATCCTACCACTGACTATTCATACCTACCTGGACAAAACCCATATGTATTTAACACCTTTTGTTTCTCTCCATATATTGCATGAATAACAGAACACATCCAAGACACCTTCTCTTGTATTTTGGTAGAGCTTCTGCCATGCAATGGGACACTGGTTTATCTGATGGAGTCTGTATTAGAGGGAAAAATGCTCCTTGATATTGACAGTTCCTTCTCCTAACAAAAAGCACAATAATGTTTATATCTCTGTCTATTTGTCAGACATGTTGTGTACTTTCTTTGTTGTGTACCTCACAAAGACCGAAAGAATTAATTAGCGGAAAACAATCTAGAGGAATTAAAACTGAGGTTGCACACACCCTCCTTTCATTAGTCACTTCTGCTTCCAGAAATCAAATGGCAGAAACATACATTCCTCTTTCAGTCAAGATTGCCCCTTTGGGAGTGAGTCGAGCAGTTCATGTTAGAAGAGTCCTTTGTTCCCTTCACTTAGGGTATCGGAACAGTTGGTAATCAGGGATAAATCATCCACTGTTTGCCTTAATTCAATTTGTACTTCACTCCAGACCAATGTGCTCACAACTGCTTGATAAGGCAAATAAATAGAAGAACTTAAATTAGATACAAATATTAATATCCTCATTGGCTCAGAAGGAAGCAATACAGCAGGTGTATGAATAGAGCCCGGAATATTTTATTTACTCAGTAATCTGAGAAAGGGGAGCAAAGTTCAACCCGAAATTGCATCCAGGGACTGTCTCCTGCAGGCTGATAGTACCTGAGCCAAAACTAAACCCGTTTCTAGGCTTAGAAATCAGGAACGGGTAGTGATGATCAACACCCCATTCATTGTCTTTACACTGTTTTGATTACTTCTTCTCTCATGAAGAAACCTGACAGCTCTTGTGTGACCACCATCTATTCAGGGAAACTGAGAGTAAACTGGCTCTTACCCTTTGCTTCCAGCTTGTTGTTGTGCCTTTCCGGTCAATCACATCACATCAAAGTGATGTAGCTATTTGTTTCTTTTTTTTTTTTTCCTAAAGGTCTCAACACTGCTTAGATTCTGACGATCTGAAATTACTGAGTCACCACCAACAGACATTTAGAATTACTCCTCAAAGTGAAGATGAAAATACTATTAGCTATTGTTTAAAAAAAAAAATCTAATCACAATATTCTATTTATACACTAACGATTGGGCTGTGTCCCCTCAGCACCACCCTCTGTGCCCACACTTCATAAAGAGATTACGCTTCTCCCTATGAAGTGAAAATTACCTTCTTGTGGGCAGAAAGCGTTTAATTATGACTCTGCTTGCCTTGTCTCCATGGCGATCCCATGCAAACAGCCTGCTTTATTAGCGTTCATTTCCCCCTCCCCACCGAAGTCATAAATTAGCTCTGCGGGAGCCAGGGTCGAGCGCTGCCGGCGGCCCCGGGGACCCCGGGCCGGCCGGGACCCGGCGCC